>WNWK01032113.1:0-22154 GCA_009830355.1 Cherax destructor
AGAGGTATCTATGGACTAGGGTTAGAAAAGTCTACGTGTGGAGGCAGCAGAAGACCTGTAGTTAAAGAAGGAGTGGGACGCTGTGAAGGAAGGAGGGGTGTAGACGGAGAAGAGAGGAGGAGGAGCCGGAGGTTGAGCGGTGTCCATCAACGGTCCAATATATCCTGCAATAGCTTTCAGCGTTTCGGAAGACAAAGATGCAGGATGTGGGACCACATTAGAGATGGAAGGAGGAGGAGGGTGAGCAACAATCTGGGAGACTATAGACTGTACTAAAGTAGAGGGTGAGGAGATGGAAGAGGAGACTGTCGAAGGAGTTTGGGAGATGACAGGAGTGGAAGCAACCTGGGGGGGGCAGTCAAGGAAGAAACTTGGGAGGGGACAGGGATGAAGATATTGAACGAGGAGGATAAACCTCCCACAAGTTACAGAACTAGTCGAAGGTGAAGATCCCGGCAATGGGGATTTTTTGTTGTACTTATGAGAAGAAGAGGGGCAGTGAGAATTAGGTGTTGGACGAGGGCATGAAGACACAGAACTGTGCGAGTGAGTAGAGGAAGGGGTGAGGGCAGTATGTGATGCCAAGGTAGGGACCTCGGAGCCAAGAACAGCAAAAGAATTCGAGACAGGGGTGACTGAGGATGGGCGACCAAAGAGGAAGCCGCGTAAGTTGTAACCCCAGAAGTGGGGGGACATTTAGCAATGCAAGAATAGGAAAAACGGAAAAGTCTCCCTTGAAGGCATAGATGAGAGACAGCCATAGCATATGAGAAGCTTTCCGCCTCTTTGAGACAATGGATTTCCCGCTCATTTAGGTAAACCTGACAATGGCGAGAGTATGATGGATGCGTCTCATGACAGTTAAGGCAAGAGGGAGGTAGATTAAAAGAAGGACTGGCATGGTCGTCAGCACCACAGACTGGGCATTCAGCCATGGACCTGCAATATTTCTCTGGATGACCAAAACGCCAGCAGTTTCTACACTGTTGTGGTGTAGGGGTCACCTTTCAAACTTGTAAACAGTGACCTGCAATTTAGACCGAGGGTGGAAGTTCACGGCAGTCAAATGTTAAACGAGCTATATTGCAAGGATAACGCCTTCGCTTACGGGCAGGGAGGACAAAAGTGTCAACTTTATGGATAAGAAGGTCTTGGAGCTCAAGCTGCTCCAAAATGTCATCACCACATGTCTGAAATTCCGTTGGACAATAGTGTGGGGTAAAATAACAGTGCCACTACAAGAATTGAGAGAATGATGTTTGTCAATAGTGATAGGAATAGTATCTATGGTCGTAAGGAGAGAAAGATAGCGAGCTTAGCCAGCATTCTGGACTGTGATGATGCGAGTGCTGCTCTTGAGAGCGTGAAATGAGATATCTTTACCTACATGGCGTAGGAGAGCTTTACCAATACAGTGGACCCCCGAGTAACGAGCATAATTGATTCCAGAAGCCTGCTTAAGTGCCATTATCGAACGAATTTTCTCCCTTAAGGAATAATGTCAAGTAGGTTAGTCCATTTCAGACCCCAAAAAATACATTTACAAAAGCACTTACAATATCATTCTTACATAGTTGTACGATTTCCGAGGTGCTCGTAACTCGGGGGTCCACTGTACTATGATCGGAAAGATAGGTAATTGGAGTATTTGGTCTTAGAGTAAAAAACTTTGTCCATTGAGTAGTGTGAAATACAGTATTAAGGGGAGTGCATGATGTGCTGGTCGTTTCTGAGATGAATGAGAAGGAAGTGTCGAATCGTCATATAAGGGTCTTGGTCGTTTGGATGTGGGACCGGAGGTGGTCCGACGTGTGACAGGCGAGCAATCCGAAAATTGCTGCACCGTAGAGGGAGAAGCCAGAATCAAGGTCAGAGAAGAGCGAAGATCAGATGTGTCAAAAGGGCCAGTCGGAACCCCGATATCTGAAGCAGGTAACGAACAGGCACCAGCAAGAGGTACAGGGGTATTGGAGGTGTCCGAAGAGTTGTCCATTAACGAGGTAGGGTCAGAACTGGGTGCAGTATCAGGAAGGGGCCCGGGGGTAGTAGGTTCACGGATTGGGTCATCCATGGTTAGGTTACCTCTTTCTTTTTGTTTTTAATAAAAAAAAAAGAAGAAAAGAAAATAAAAAGAAAAAAGAAAAAAAGGGGGGAACGTGGAGGAATAGCTCCTAGGAAGAATGAAAGGAGCATAAATCCCCCTCCGCGCCTAAGAGGACCTCAACACCGCAAGTAGTGCAGATGCTGCATGGAACCCGTGCCATACCCTACCCTTCATGCCAGTAAACCAGCAATCTGGGATAGCAACCTCACATCCACTGAGCCACCTCGGTGGACAAAAGATAGGGCGGCCGGATACCTGCCACAAAGCATACCTCCTTCGGCCACCACCCTCAGAATCCGAAAGGTGGCCTTCAGAGATACACCCGTCGCCCGAAAGATACCCAAAGCCACCCCCCGGGAGACCGGAGAGGGATCGGAACATCCCCAGGAGATCCTGATTCCACAGCAAACTACACCACCGCCAAGAACCTCAACAGAATGGGATGGACCATGGTACCCTTCCCCCTACCTAGGAACCAGAATGCCCGTGGAGAGAAGCTCACAGGGTAAAAATGGGAAGGGAATAAGGAAAGATGAGGAGGAGGAAAGGGAAAAGGGAGGATGGGGAAGATGGGAAAGAGGAGGGGGGATTAGGGGGTAATTAGGTTCTGTCTGAGGAAGAAGACCAAGAGGTCCAATTCCTCAGACCAATAGCCTCTTTACCTCGTCAAGGAGCCCCCCTTAAAGAGGAGTGTCCCTTATGTGTTGATGCATAAGGTTTTCCAGTTCCATCTCCATCACCTTAGCCCTCCAGGTTTCTGGTCCCCCATGTGGCACTAGGTTTTCCAGTCAGTCTCCTTATGATTGATATCAACCACAACTAGATACCTTGCCCTGCCCACGTGGGCCCTTCTGGCCACCTCAGCTAATGTATCAACCAATGCTCTGTTGATTCCATCATACTCTTGTCTCTATTCCCTCTATCTTTCCTCAGGATGAGATATCCATTTGGAAAGAATACATCTGTTATCATTCCTGTGAGCCTGGTTTCTATTACTGCTTTGATGGCTGGTGGTCTCCATGATTCCCTCTGCATTGGTGTACCATACCTTCAACTTCTTTTCCAAATCTGTCTTCTGCATGGTTTGTTGGGGCTGGGGAAGTGGGAGACCTAAGAGGGTGCAACAGAAGGCTTGTGTGTGAGTGGGGTTTGTACTGGGTGATGGGGGCTGTGTGGAGTGTGGTTTGTTTTGCATTAATATGTTTCGTTGTGGGGTTCTGTGGGTGTTTGTACTTGCTGCTGCTCCTCCTGACTCTGGTTGTCCCCGCCTGATTCTAGCCTTGTCTCTCTTGCCCCTTTCGCCTTTGTATCCTCTCTCTCTCAGTTTCTGTCATTCTCATTCTGTCATGGTCTAAGTACAGCTGCTGGTATTTTGGTTTCTTCTGCAGGATCATTTATCGCCCCATTTGCGTCTTGAAAATCAATATGACTGTCCGATTTCTTTCCCTAGAGTATCCCCCTATTCTCAGAAAATTTATCTGCTCTATCATGTCGTCTCCTGTTTGATGACATTTTCAATCTCTTTTATCTCTCCCTGTCCTCACTTCAGACTTCTGAAGCCCATGAAAAAAACTGACCACATCCCTCTCCTTTTCCCATTGTTTTTCCCTTCACATCATGGGTCACATTTAAACATTTCCTGGATCTCCTGTTGGTCTGATCACGCCTCTGCATGGGGGCCTATCACCTTCTTTACATACAGTCCACTCTTTTATTGCTGTCCTTGTCCCCAACAACATGCCACTTCTATTCCTTGACATTTCCTGGTGGCCTGATAGGGCCTATATATAGAACTTAACTCCTTACTTTCCTTCAGTACATTTGTTGGATATTGGTGAACCTGCTCCTGATGCCATGCCCCTTCTGTTCTTTGGCTTTGTATCCTGTTTCAGCATTTTCATTTCATCTTCTAGGCTCTGTATCCCAGCATCTGCAGCTTTGGCTCACAGCTTCCTCTTCTTGCTCTCTGCATCATCTTCTCCATTTTAGCGATAAGCTCACCTAGCTTCCTTTTCCACTCTTGTGCTATCCTTCTCCTTAGATCTTCCATCCATTCTTTCTTTCCATAAAAACACACACACACACAATATATGTGTGTGTGTGTGTGTGTGTATTCACCTAATTGTACTCACCTAATTGTGGTTGCAGGGGTCGATACTCAGCTCCTGGCCCCGCCTCTTCGCTGTCCACTACTGGGTCTCTGCTCTCCCTGCTCCATGAGCTTTATCATACCTCGTCTTAAAACTGTGTATGGTTCCTGCCTCCACTATATCTTTCTCAAGACTATTCCACTTCCTGACTACTCTGTGGCTGAAGAAATGCTTCCTAACATCCCTTTGACTCATCTGAGTCTTCAGCTTCCAGTTGTGTCCCCTTGTTTCTGTGTTCCCTCTCTGGAACATCATATCACTGTCTACCTTGTCGATTCCCAGCAGTATTTTGTATGTCGTTATCATGTCTCCTCTGACCCTTCTTTCCTCCAGTGTTGTTAGTCCTATTTCCCTCAACCTTTCTTCATAAGACAGACCCCTGAGTTGTGGAACTAACCTAGCCGCAAACCTTTGCACTTTCTCTAGTTTCTTTACGTGCTTGACCAGGTGTGGGTTCCAGACTGGTGCTGCATATTCTAGTATGGGCCTGACGTACACGGTGTACAGTGTCTTGAACGATTCCTTGTTAAGGTAACGGAACGCTAATCTTAGTTTTGCCAGTCGCCCATATGCTGCCGCAGTTATCTGGTTGATGTGTGCCTCCGGAGACGTGCTTGGCGTTATACTCACCCCAAGGTGTATGTGTATGAGTGTGTGTGTGTGTGTGTGTGTGTGTGTGTGTGTGTGTGTGTGTGTGTGTCTGTCTGTGTGTCTGTGTGTATTTGTGTATGTACTCACCTATATGTGGTTGCAGGGGTCGTGTCATAACTCCTGGCCCTGCTACTTCACTGGTCGATACTAAGTCACTCTCTCCCTGCTCCATGAGCTTAATCATACCTCTTCTTAAAGTTATGTATGGAATTTCCCTCTTCTCGGGAATTCCATAAGGGCGAGTGCCCTGCGTGCTCCGTGTTTTTTTCGTTTTTATCGCGATCTCGTTTGCGTGCCAGAACTCTAGACTGTGCCAGTGAACTTATAAGGTTCATCACTCCAGCGCTTGGAACCAAACTAGCAGAAAAATAGTATACACTGCGTCAAAAAGGAGAATTAGTGTGTAATACCTGCCAGAGTATACTTTCAAGAGGGGACGTTAGGCTTAGTGTACCGTGTGCAAATAACAACAATACTAGAACCTTTTTGCCAGAGGAAAGAGTCTACAAGATAATAGTGTCATATATAGTGTTTATCCCAGTGGTACTGTAATATATAGATAAGATACCAAATAAATGTAAGGTGAATTTAGGCCTAAAGACGCAAGGTTCATGTGGTAAACAGTTGCCAACAGTCGCCAGAACCCTACCATGCCGGCCAGCTCGTATTAATAATCTTTAAACCAGTGTACCTGACCTAAAATTTAGTGATACCATCCACCTAGTGTCATCATTCAGAAACCTTACAGTGTTGCCGTAGCTATTAACTAGTAACAAATCGGTACTTATTGTGATGGAGTGACGTATACAGCTTGTGGTAATACACTAAACCTGTAGTTAGCAGCGGTCGCAATATACACAACGAAAATCAAATATTCCTCCAATAATCTTCATCTTCAGAAGCCACGGCTGCTCCAACACGCAAGTTATACTTTTTGTATCAAACTGAACACATATTACTGTTAAATACTCTCCCAGTAGTCCTTTTCATGTGCTAGTCCAAAATCACCGACTGGATACGCCCATTAAGTGATCCACTAATCCGGATTCGCCGGATTCGTCAAGAACAAGTGAACGAACGGCCGGATTCAAACGGATTAGTTGAAAACAAGGTATCCTCTGACCGGATTCATAAGCTGACGGGGTTTACACGCCCTTATTAAACACTCAAACAGCAACTACAACAAATAGATACAATACAAATAGACAGATCTACCTGAAGGTGGTTATTAGTTAAAATATACAGTGAACACAAACCGGATTCGCCCGGATTCGTCCAAGAAATAAGTGAACAAAGGACCGGATTCAAACGGATTCGTTGGAAATAAGCCAATCAGAGGAACTTTAAAAACAACTAAATACTTCGAGAAATTATAGACTAGCTAGCTAGGAGAGTTGTCAAGTGTTGTAAGATGACCACCACCATGAAGATCTGTGTAGTCTGTAGAAAGGGTAAGGGACGAAAACAGGCCTGGATTGCTTGCAATCTCTGTGGTCAATGGTCCCATGGTATATGCAGGTATTTTAAACCAGTGACCACACTTGACATAAACTCAGAGAGATGTTTTTGGGTCTGCCCAAACGAGATACACATGTATGAGGGAATCGCATCTATATTAAAAGACAAGTACACCAATAAAAGATCCTTCTTAAAAGACATGTCAACATGGTATGACAGCTGGGAAAATAAGATGGGTGGTTTGGAAGGGGCTGTCTTGAACGACAGCGCTCCTGAGGGTGCTAGTGTTGTCCTGGAGGATAGTTCTCCTGAGGGTGCTATTGTTGTACTGGAGGACAGTGCTCCTGAGGGAGCTAGTGTTGTCCTAGAAAACAGTGCTCCTGAGGGTGCTAGTGTTGTCCTGGAGGATAGTTCTCCTGAGGGTGCTAGTGTTGTCCTGGAGGACAGTGCTCCTGAGGGTGCTAGTGTTGTCCTAGAGGACAGTGCTCCTGAGGGTGCTAGTGTTGTCCTGGAGGACAGTGCTCCTGAAGGTGCTAGTGTTGGAGATGGAGCAAAAGGGGATGTTAGCACTAGTGCTGAAGATAGAAATGAGACAGGAAAACACGCACCAATAGGGAATACATTAGGGAACACAGTCACAAAAAAACAAGGCAAACACAAACCAGGCCTATGCAAATATTATGCATTTGGCATCTGCAGGCATGGAATTTCTGGGAAAACAGATAGGACATTCAACTTTGACCACCCCAGAAAATGCCGTGTCCATATGACAACAGGAAAATGCAACCTCCCTTTCTGTAAGCTTTTCCACCCTGAAATGTGCCACTCATCAGTTCAGGAAAGACAGTGCTATAACCTATATTGCCAGGCACACCACCTAAAGGGTACAATACGACACAGATCATCCAGACCATGGGAAAACCTGGGTAGCCAAAGCCACTCCAAAGAGAGAGGCTTTTTAGCGCCAGGAAGGAAAAAAAGCTGGCAGGAAATGACAGAAATCGTACACCAACTGCACTAATTTCTGGAGTGGAACCACAGAACGCAGGCGGGAGAGATACATTATTATATACACATGGAAAATTCTCGAGGGATTAGTACCAAACTTGCACACGAAAATCACTCCGACAGGCGATGTAACATCCCCCAATGAAGAGCAGGGGTGCCACTAGCACGTTGAGGGACAACACAATAAGTGTCAGGGGCCCAAGATTGTTCAACTGCCTCCCAGCATACATCAGGGGGATTACCAACAAACCCCTGGCTGTCTTCAAGCAGGCACTGGACAGGCACCTAAAGTCGGTACCTGACCAGCCAGGCTGTGGTTCGTACGTTGGACTGCGTGCGGCCAGCAGTAACAGCCTGGTTGATCAGGCTCTGGTCCAACATGAGGCCTGGTCACAGACCGAGCCGCGGGGGCGTTGACCCCTGGAATTCTCTCCAGGTAAATTCAAGGTAAACAGTCAATGGCCTCCACTCCAGAACAACAGATATTAGTGCCAGGAAAAAAAGACCTCCCACCAATCCGACGACATTCATCTTTGCAAATATAGAGGGTCTAAAGCCAGTGACGAACAACAAAATACCTTACATCCATGGACTGCTTACAGAGTAAATGCAATGTTTGCGGCTTTCACAGAGACCAATAAGGATCACTTGGACAATGAAATATGGATCCTGGCTACAGCCTATACAGATGTGACAGTGAACAGGCAAAGGGGGGGGGGGTTAGCCTGTATATCACAGAGTCACCTATATGCTCAGAACTACTAAATGCCTCAAATGATGTAGTTGAAGTTTTAGCAGTAAAGATCGAGAATCAAAACCTGGTCATCGTGGTTGTATACAAGCCTCCGGATGCAACGTCCCAACAATTCCAGGAACAGCTTCTGAAAATTGACCACTGTCTGGAAAACCTTCCAGCCCCTGCCCCAAACATCTTGCTCCTGGGGGACTTCAACCTAAGGCACCTAAAATGGAGGAATATTGTAATATGGTAGCAGAGATAACACCAGGAGGCAGCTCAGATGAAACTCGCACACACACGAGCTTTTAAATCTCTGCACCAAATTCACCTTAAACCAGCAAATAATAGAGCCTACAAGATTGGAGAATACGCTGGACCTTATCTTCACTAACAATGATGATCTGATACGAAATGTCATCATATCAAAAACGATATACTCAGATCACAACATAATAGAGGTCCAGACATGTATGAGGGGAGCCCCAGATCGACAAAATGTGATCAGTCGCGAGGGGGCCTTCTCCAATTTCAACTTCAATAACAAAAACATAAGTAAACCAAGTCCTAAATTATATAAAGTGGGAATATAGCCTAAGCATCACGGATCCTAACCTATGTCTAGAACAAATTAACTCTGTGGCACTTGACGTTTGCTTAAGGGAAATTTCCTTAAGGAAAAGGAGGAGAAGATGTAAACTAGAAAGAGAGAGGTGCTCCCTATACAGGCGAAGGCAAAGAATAACAGAGCGGCTACAAGAGGCCAATATATGTGAAATACGTAGGGAGACACTGGTCAAATAAATAGCAAACATCGAATTAAAACTAAAGGAATCTTACAGGAATCAAGAAACGCGTGAAGAACTAAAAGCCATGAATGAAATTGAAAGAAACCCAAAGTATTTATTTTCTTATGCCAAAACAAAGTCGAGAACAACATCCAGTATTGGGCCCCTACTTAAACGAGATTGGTCCTACACAGATGACAGCAAGGAAATGAGTGAGTTACTAAAGTCCCAGTATGACTCAGTTTTTAGCGAGCCGCTAACCAGACTTAAAGTTGAAGACCTAAATTATTTTTTTATGAGAGTGCCACAGAACCTGGTAGACGCAAACCTATCTGACATTACCCTGACGCCAAATGACTTCGAAAAGGCGATTAATGACATGCCCATGCACTCCGCACCAGGCAAGAAGCCCCTATCACGTGCTTTTAACATCCTATGGAGAGGGAGCATGGACACTGGGGTCGTCCCGCAGCTACTAAAAACAACAGACATAGCCCCACTCCACAAAGGCGGCAGTAAAGCAATAGCAAAGAACTACAGACCAATAGCGCTAACGTCCCATATCATAAAAATCTTTGAAAGGGTTCTAAGAAGCAAGATCGCCACTCATCTAGATAACCATCAGTTACACAGCCCAGGGCAGCATGGGTTTAGAGCTGGTCGCTCTTGTCTGTCCCAACTACTGGACCACTACGACAAGGTCCTGGATGCTCTAGAAGACAAACAGAATGCAGATGTTATATACACAGACTTTGCAAAAGCCTTTGACAAGTGTGACCATGGTGTGATAGCACACAAAATGCGTGATAAAGGAATAACAGGAAAAGTTGGTAGATGGATCTATAATTTCTTAACAAGTAGAACACAAAGAGCAGTAGTCAACAGAGTAAAGTCTGAGGCGGCTACGGTGAAAAGCTCTTTCCACGAGGCACAGTACTCGCTCCCATCCTGTTCCTCATCCTTATATCGGACATAGACAGGGATATCAGCCACAGTGCCGTGTCTTCCTTTGCAGATACACCCGAATCTGATGACAGTGTCCACCTTGAAGACACTGCAAGACTCCAAGCAACATCAACCAAATCTTTAAATGGCTGCAGAAAACAATATGAAGTTCAATGATGAGAAATTTAAATTACTCCGATATGGAAAACGTAGGAAATTAAAATCTCATCAGATTATAAAACAAATTCCAACCACACAATAGAGCGAAAAACTAATGCAAAGACCTGGGAGTGATCATGACGAGGATCTCACCTTTAAGGACCATAAACTGTAGCAATCCATCTGCAGAAAAATGACAGGATGGATAATGAGAACCTTAAAACCTGGGATGCCAAGCCCATGTTGACACTTTTCAGGTCGCTTGTTCTATCTAGGCTGGAATATTGCTGCACACTAACTGCACTTTCAAGGCAGGTGAAATTGCTGACCTAGACAATGTACAGAGAACCTTCATGGCACCATAACTGCATAAACCACCTCAATACTGGGAATGCTTGAAGTTCCTAAACCTGTACTCCTGGAACCCAGGCGGAGAGATACATTATTATATACACTTGGAAAATCCTAGAGAGATTAGTACCAAACTTGCACACGAGTGTCACTCCCTACGAAAGTAAAAGACTTGGCAGACGATGTAACATCCCCCCAATGAAAAACAGGGGTCCCACGAGCACGTTGAGAGACAACACAATAAGTGTCAGGGGCCCAAGACTGTTCAACTGCCTCCCAACATACATAAGGGGGATTACCAATAGACCCTGGCTGTCTTCAAGCAGGCACTGGACAGGCACCTAAACTCAGTGCCTGACCACCAGGCTGTGGTTCGTACGTTGGACTGCATGCGGCCAGCAGTAACAGCCTGGTTAATCAGGCTCTGATCCAACATGAGGCCTGGTCACAGACCGGGCCGCAGGGGCGTTGACCCCTGGAACTCTCTCCAGGTAAACTGTAGGTAAACTACTTCACTCTTCAGATTATTCCTTTGACAACTCTAAGACAAAACAAATAATTCCTAACATCCCTATGACTCATCTGGGTTTTCAACTTCCAATTGTGGCCCTTGTTCCTGTATCCCATCTGTGAAACATTAGAGCCGTGTCCACCTTGTCATTTCCTCTCAGTATTTTATACATCGTTATCATGTCATTCTTATCCCTCCTATCTTCTAGTTATCAGGTCGAGTGTCCTTAATCTCTCCTCATAAGACATACCCTTCAGTTCCAGGACTAATCTTAACTTTTGCACTTTCTCTAATTTACTTACGTGCTTGGCTAGGTGTGGGTTCCAAACCGGTGCGGTACGTTAGGCCTATAGGCCTAACGTACATGGTGCACAGGGTCCTGAACGATTCCTTATTAAGATGTGGGAATGCTATTCTTAGGTTTGGTAAGCGCCCGTATGCTGCAGCAGTTATTTGGTTGATGTGCACCTCAGGAGGTGTGCCTGGTGTTATACTCACCCCAAGATCCTTTTCCTTGAGTGAGGTTTGTAGTCTCTGGCATCCTAGACTGTACTCTGTCTGTGATCTTCTTTGCCCTTTCCCAATCTTCATGACTTTGCACTTGGTGGGGTTAAACTCCAGGAGCCAGTTTCTGGACCAGGCCTGGAGCCTGTCCAGATGCCTTTGCTGTTCTGCCTGGTCCTCATCTCATTGAATTCTTCTCATCAACTCCACATCATCTGCAAACAGGGACACTTCTGAGTCTATTCCTTCCGTCATGTCGTTCACAAATACCAGAAACAGCACTAGTCCTTGGACTGACCCCTGTGGAACCCCGCTCATCAGAGGAAGGCCCACTCTGACACCTCGTCACGTACCATGACTCGCTGATGTCTTCCTACAGGTATTCCCTGACCCACTGCAGTGCCTTCCCTGTTATCCCTGCCTGGTCCTCCAGCTTTTGCACTAATCTTTTTTTTTGGAACTGTGTCAAACGCCTTCTTACAATCGAAGAAAATCCAATCGACTTACCCCTCTCTCTCTTCTCTAACTGCTGTCACCCTGTCATAAAACTCCCGTAGGTTTGTGAAACAGGATTTCCTGTCCCTGAAACCAAACTGGTTGTCGTTGATAAGCTCATTCCTTTCTACGTGCTTCACCACTCTTCTGATAATTTTCTCTATGACTTTGCCTACTATACATGTCAGTGACACTGGTCTGTAGTTTAATGCTTCGTATCTGTCTCCTTTTTTAAAAAATTGGGACTGCATTTGCTGCCTTCCTTACCTCAGGTAGTCGCCCTGTTTCGATAGATGTGTTGAAGATTGTTGTTAGTGGTACACATAGCACCTCTGCTCCCTCTCTCAGGACCCATGGAGAGATGTTATCTGGAGCCATTGACTTTGAGGTATCTACATTGCTAGTCACGGCATTATGCCGGGTGAGCTCCCTGGCTTAATGCCATGACGAAAATCAAAGGCCTACCATACAGGGGGGGGGGTCTTTTTTCGTCAGTGCATTATGCCTGGTAGCAGCTGTTAGCATGATATCACGGCCTGCCCCAAGTGCTCACATGGCTGTCGTGGTGAGAAGAAGTGTTGCACTTTTGTCTCTCATCCACCCCATCTTTTGTCCAGCTTTCCCTTTTGTTTTGGGCTATACATGTTTGATTATGGGTAAAAGAAAGTCTTCAACACCTGAAACTGTAGCTCAAATCATAGGGCTTCACAAAGCTGGGCACCAGACGAAAGAAAAAGTGGAGAATGTTGGTGTGTGTGAGCGTTCAGTGAGGTACAGCGTTTCAAGGCTGGTGGTGGTGTCAAATTACCGTCTGCCAAACTTCGGCCTGGCCCCTCGAAGAAGACATCTTTTCGTACCTTAACTGTGTTAAAGAAGCAGTTAGAAAGTACACCTAAGATAACTGCTAGAGAATTGAAAGAAAATAACAAACATCTTATCTCAAAGGTGTTTGTAAGACCTGTTAACAGACGTGTGTCAGAACTGGGCTACAGTAGTCACCGCCAGGTTAAGAAACCGATCCTCTCCACGCCACAGAAGAAATGTAGGCTGGATTATGCAAAGAAATATCTTCACTGGATCCTCAACAGTAGTCTGAAGTACTTTGGAGTGATAAAACAACCTTCACCATCACCTGTAACCATGGGGGACATGTGTACCGACCCAGAGGTAGTGACTCACTAGACCGACGTTACACCTGTGGGACCACCAAACACCCAGACTCGTTCATGGTTTGGGGGTGTTTCAGTGCTCAGAGTGTTGGTGAACTCATTGTGCTTCCCAAAAAACAGTATATGAACCAGCATAATTACCTGGAGTTATTGTGTGACAATTTACCTGAGGCGTTTGACAAGTGTGGGGCTACGGTTTTTATGCAGGACGGTGTACCGTGTCATACCTCCAAATCTGTAGTTCAGTGACTGTGAAGTGAAGTTCTTTAATGACTGGCCAGACTTAAACCCTATTGAGAACCTGTGGTCAATAGTTAAACGAAGTTTACTGGGCAAGGATATCTGTTCTGTCCCGCTGTTGGAGGCTGCTCTACATGAGGCATGAAACAATTTACCTCCCCAAACCCTCAAGAATTTGTGTGAGAGTCTTCCTAAACTGATGAGGGACATAATTAAGCATAAAGAACGCAGCACAAGTATTAAAACCTCAGTAAGTGTGCAAATATATATATTATAATCTTTCATGGTATGTGTTTGTTTTGGTATGTGTGGGGGGAGAGGCGGCATAATGCCGTGACTAGCACTGTAGCTCGCTTATCAGCCTCTTCACTTCTTCCTCGGTTGTATGTATTGCGTCCAACACTTAAATGTGTACCCCCACCTCTCCGTCTTTCTGGAATCCCTTCTGTGTCCTCTGTCTGCTCTGTGTGTGTGTGTATGTGCGTAAGTGTGTGTACTCACCTAATTGTGGTTGCAAGGGTCGAGTCATAGCTCCTCGCTCCGCCTCTTCACTGTTCGCTACTAGGTTCTCTTTCCCTCTTCTTAAAGCTATATATGGATCCTACCTCTACTACATCACTTTTCAGACTATTAAAGTTCCTGAGAACTATATAGCTTAAGAAATACTTCATAACATCCCTCTAACTTGTCTGAGTCTTCAACTTATAATTGTGACCCCTTGTTGATGTGTCCTATCTCTTGAACATCCTGTCTCTGTCCACCTTGTCAATTCTTCTCAGTATTTTATATGTCGTTATCCTTCAGTGTCGTCAGTTTGGTTTACCCTACCCATGGGACTACTCTTGTTGCAAACCTTTGCACGTTCTCTAATTTATTGACGTGGTTGACTAGGTGTGGGTTCCAAAATGGTGTTGCATACTCCAATATGGGCCTGACGTACATGGTGTGTAGAGTCTTGAACGGTTCCTTACTGAGGTATCGGAAAACTATTCTTTGGTTTACCAAGAGTCCATATGCTGCATCAATTATCTGTTTGATGTGCACCTCAGGAGATGTGCTCTGTGTTATACTCCTCCCCCCCAAGATGTTTTTCCTCGAGTGAGGTTTGCAGTCTTTGGCCTCCCTAGCCTGTACTCTGTCTGTGGTCTTCTTTTCCCTTCTCCCATCTTCATGACTTTGCATTTGATGGGGTTAAATTTGAGGAGCCCGTTGTTGGACTAGGCTTGCAGCCTGTCCAGGCCCCTTTATAGTCCTGTCTGATACTCATCTGATTTAATTCTCATCATTAACTTAACATCATCTGCAAACAGGGACACTTCTGAGTCTATAGCTTCCGACATGTCATTCACATATTCCAGAAACAGCACCGGTCCTAAGACTGACCCCTGTGGCACTCCACTCGTCACAGGTACTCACTCTGACACCTAGCATGTACCATGACTCGTTGTTGCCTCCCTGTCAGGGATTCTCTGATCCATTGCAGTGCCTTTCCTGTTATGCGTGCCTGATCCTCTAGCTTTCGCACTAATCTCTTGTGTGGAACTGTTCGAAAGCCTTCTTGCAGTCCAAGAAAATGCAATCTGCCCACGCTTCTCTCTCTTGTCATACTTCTGTTACCCTGTCATAAGGCTCCAGTAAGTTTGTGACACATGATTTCCCTCCCTGAAACTGTGCTGGTTGTCGTGTATAAACTTGTTCTTTTTTAAGTGCTCCACCACCCTCCACCTGATAATCTTCTCCATGATTTTGCAGGCTATACATGTCAATGACACTGGTCTGTAGTTTAATGTCTCATTTCTATCATCTTTCTTAAAATTGGGACTACATTTGCCATCTTCCACACCTCGGGTAGTTGCCCAGTTTCAATGGATGTGTTAAGATTGCTTTAGTGGCCACACAGCATCTCTGCTCCATCTCTAGGATCTATGCAGAGATGTTGTCCGGTCCCACCGGCTTTGAGGGATCTAGCTCACTTAGCAGTGTCTTCACCTCCCTTTCCCTTTGGGTTTTGTGTATTTCGTCCAACACTTTTTTTGTATCCCTTGCTGATGTGCTCTCCTATTCTGGCTTTCTGGAGACCTTCCTGTCTCCACCGTAAATACTTCTTTATATCTCATGTTGAGCTCCTCACATATTTCTTGGTCGTTTCTTGTGTACTCCCTTCCTTCCTTCCCTAGCCAGATTACCTGGTCATTGACCGTTGTTTTCCTCATGATGTGGCTATACAACAGCTGCAGGTCAGACTTGGCTTTCAATACTATATCATTTTCATATTGCCGCTGGGCCTCCCTCCTTATCTGGGCATATTCGTTTCTGGCTCTTCGACTAATCTCTTTAATTTTCCGAGTCTTTTGTCTTCTGTACTTTTTGCCTCTCTACAAATCTGGGTGAACCAAGGAATCGTTGTCTTCCCAGTATTTCTGTTGCCATTGGGACGAACCTTTCCTCTGCCTCCTTGCATTTTGTGTCACATGGTTCACCATTTCGTTTACTGATTTTTCCCACCAATTCTTTTTCCCACCGAACCTCATGCAGGAAATTCCTCATGTCTGTGTAGTCCTCCCTTTTCTAGTTTGGCTCCTCCCATCCTACTCCTGCTTCCTTTTCCACTTGTAACTCTATGTATTCGAAGCTCAGAACTAAGTGATTGCTAGCTACAAGGTGAATACAAGGTCTAGTCTTTCTGGTTCATCCTCTCCTCTCTCTCTGGTATTGTCCCTAACAAGTTGATGCATGAGGTTTTCCAGTACTACCTCCATCTTTTTGGTTGTCCATGTTTCAGATCCTCTGTGTGGCTCCAGGTTTTCCAAGTCACTCTCCTTGTGAGTGAAAACACCCATAACTGGCCAAGTCAGCTAGTGTGTCCACCATTGCTCTGTTGGTCTCTTCATATTTTTTCTTCGCCTCCTACTGTTCTGTGGCGGGTTGCACATTACTTCGATTACCCCCTTACAGTCTCCAGACTTAATTGTTCCTATTTTGTAGTCCCTTTTGCCCATTCTGTCCATTCATTCCATTTTTCAAATACCCACCAGTTTTTGATGAGCAACGCATCTCCTTCTCCCTCTCTGCTCCCTCTATCTTTCCTCAGGATCTGATATCCTGATGGAAAGATTGCATTCGTGATCATCCCCATGAGTTTCGTTTCTGTGACTGCTATGATGTCTGGGGATGTCTCCTTTATTCTTTTAAAGCCACTCCTCACATTTATTTGTTATTCTGTCCGCATCTGTGTACTAAACCTTTAACTTCCTTTCTAATACTATGGTATTGGGGTTACATTGGAGTTGGAGAAGTGGGAGACCAGGCGAGGGGAGGCTTTGAGGGTGGGGTTGTGGTGGGGGGGGGAGTGTTGGTACGGCATGTGGGTTTAGGGCTAGTGTGCTTGGTTGCAGTGGGGCATCGGGGTTGAGGGCATTCTGTAAGTGGTTCTGAGGAGGTTGTATTTGCTCTTCCTCCTGAGTCTGGGTTCTCCTGCCCATCTCCATCCTTGCCTCTCTTTCCTCCTTGTGTCTCTCTACCCTCTCTTTCTGTTTCTGTCTTTCTTCTCATCTTCTCTCGTCTGAGATATACCCACCAATATGCTGATGTGTCCCTTAGTTGTGATTTCTTCTGTATGATCCTGTTTCGAGCCATTTCTGACCTGAAAATCACTTTGACTGGCCAGTTCTTACCCTTGCAAACCCCGCTATTCTCAGAAAATTTGTCAACTTGGTCATGTTGTCTTCTATAGTTTTCATAATACTTTGAATCACTTTTTTCTCAAATTAAGCACATGTCAACATCTGGGTATCTTTATTGTAGACGTTTTGCCATCCAGTTGCTTTATCAATATAAATTCAAGGACGTGAATGGAAGACAAGAATATACAAAAGATGAAGTAATCAGTCCCTCAGCCTTCGAGATGGTGTGAAGAGCACCATTGTCGTGAAGACTAGAAGGAAAAAAAGGCGGGCTTATATCCCGGGGGGGAAAGGGAGCGCGGGGGATGTTGGAGGGGGTTCCCCGTGGGGCATCCCAAGGAAGTTTTGGGTTTGTTGGGACCCCGAAAGTTTGGATGTCTGAAAAGTTTTATGATGTTGGGGTTCGACAATGACATTATGAATACCAAAGAAAAAATTTAAAAAATAAATTCTGGCGTGAGTAGCTTTCACCTTGGGGTGGTGAAACGTCTACTCAAAATTTTGTTTTTTTCCCCCGGGTTCTCCCCCTCTCCTCCTGCCCCCTTTTTTCCCCAAACTTTTACAAACCGTCAGTGACACTTTTTGTTTGGTGCCTCGTTTCTGTCCCCTTTTTTTAAAAAAATGGGAACTACATTTTTTTTTCCCCATCCCCCGGTAGATGCCCAGTAAAAAAGGGATGTTTTGAAGTTTGGGGGTTTAAAAACACAGCGCCCCCTGCTCCCCCTCGGGAAACCCGGGGGAGATGATTTCCGGTCCCATCGCCTTTGAGGTATAAAGGGAAAAAGGGGGAGCTTCTTCACCTCCCCCCCCGTTGGGGAGTAAACCGGGAAAAATATTCCTTTGGCCCCCCTCTGTTCTTTTTTCCCCGGGGAGCCCTTTCCCTTTTTCCCCCACTAAAAATTTTTTCCCCTTAAAAACCCCGTGTTGAGCTCCTCCCACCCTCTTGGGGGTTTCCCCTTGGGGTTTTTTCCCCCTATTTTTTTTCCCCTTCAGCCTGATCACCTGGTCTTTTGACTTTTTTTTTTGTTTCGGGGATCAGACTTGACTTTCGATGCTATTTGTTTTCTTTTGTTGCTGGCTTTCCCCCCTTTCTCTACATACTTGTTTCGGGTTTTCCCCCAAATCCCCTTTTTTTTCGTGGGTCCTTTTTTTGTTTTTTTTTTTCTCTGGTCCCCCTTAGTTTTTTGCCTCCCTCCCTTTGGGTAAAGTGTACTCACCTGGTTTTTTTCCCCCGGGGTAAAGCCATTGTCCTGGCCCCCCCTCCATGGCCGCTACGGGCCCCCTCTCTCCCCCCCGTGAGCCTTATCATACCATTTTTAAAGCTATGAATGGACCCTGCCCCCCCCCCATCCTTCCCAAGCTTTCCCCACTTTTACCCCTGTGACTAAAAAATACTTCCTAACACCCCTGTGATTCAGGGGTTTTTCCCCTTTTTTCCAGCTCCCCCCCCTTGTTACTGTGTTCTCTAAACATTCAGTCTTTTTTTCCCCTTTTTGTCAATTCCTATCATTTTTTTAATATGTCGTTATCATGCCCCCCTTTTTTTTCCCCCGGGTTTTCCCAATGTCGTCAGGTCGTTTTCCCCTTTAAACCCCTCTCCTTGGGGAGGAAAAAACCCCCTTTTTACCCCCGGGCCCCCTATTTTTTTTTTAAACCCTTTTTGTTTCTCTAGTTTATGTGCTTGGCTGGGGGGTTCCAAACTGGTGCGGGGTTTCCCCAAAATTTTTGCCTAACGTACACAGTGTACAGGGTTCTGAACGATTCCTTGTTAAGATGTCGAAATTTTGTTCGGGGGGTTTCCTGGCGCCCATATGCCCACGGTTTTTGGTTGATGTGCGCCTCGGGGGGATGTGCCTGGTGTTATACTCCCCCCCGGGTCTTTTTTTGGGGAAAGGTTTTTTAGTCTCGGGCCCCCGGGGGGGTTTTTCTCCTCTGGGGGTTTTCCCCCCTTTTCCCCAAACCCTTTATATTTTTTTTGGGGGGGTTAAACCCCCGGGGGCCAATTCCGGGGCCAAATCCGGGGGGGCCCCCCCCGATCACTTTGTTTTCCCCGCCCCCCTCCCCCAAGGGAAAACCTTCTCATCCTTCCCATCATCTGCAAACGGGGGCACTTGGGGGTCATTAATTCCGTCATGTCATTCAAAAAATTGAAACCCCGGTCCTGGGCCCCCCCCCGTGGAAACCCCTGTCACAGACGCCCCCCTGACACCTGGGAAAAACCCCTGAGGGGGTGTTGTCTTCCTGACAGATTTTCCCCGATCCTTGGGGGGTTTTTCCCCCCTTTATCCCCGCCTGGTCCCCCCCAGCTTTTGCACTAATCTCTTGTTGGAACCGTGTCAAACGCCTTCACAGCCCAAAAAAAAATGCAATCTACCCACCCCTCTCTCTTGTCTTACTGCTGTCCCCTGTAAAAGAACCCAGTATTTTTGACCCCCGGGTTTCCCCCCCCCCGAAAAGTGTTGACTGCCGTTGTGGGGGATTCCTTTCTGGGGGGTTTCCCCCCTCTTCTGATAATCTTCCATGAAAAATTCTACATTGTCATTGACACTGGTCTTAGTTAAGTGCTTCCCCCTTTGTCTCCTTTTTAAAAAATTTGGGGGGACATTTGCTGTCTTCCTTCAGGTAGTCTCCCGTTTCCGATAGATGTGTTAAATATTGTTGTTAGGGGGGCATAGCACCCCCGGGGGCCCCCTTTTTTGGGGGGCCCTGGAGAGATTTTGATCCGGGCCCCCGCCTTTTTTGGGATCTTTGCACCCAGCAGCCTCTTCACTTCTTTTGGTCCGGGGGATTGTGTCCCACTTTTGGGGGGGTCCCTCCCCCTTTTTTCCCCCAGTCCCTTCTGTCTCCCAGGTGAACACTTTTTAATCTTCTGTTGGTTCCCCCCACTTTGCGATATTTTTTGTATCTCTTCCCCCCTTCCCCTTTCCTTTGGGGCCCAAAAACCCCCCTTTTTTACTTTTTTTCCCCCTGATTTGGCTGTACAAAGGGTTTTGGTTTGGGGGTTCCCTTTTGTCATTCCCTTTGTCGTTGGGCCTCCCTTCCTGTCATATTCGTTTCTGGGTCTCACTTTTCCCCATTTTCCCGGGGCCTTTCCTTTTTTCCCCTTTTTCCCCCCCCTGCACACTTTTTTGGGGCCCCCCCGCCCTTTTGGGGGGGAAATTTTGGGGATCCCCTTTTTTTGTTGTTTCCCCTTGGGTACAAAAACCCCCCCCCAACCCTTATTATATTGTTTTTACATTTCCCTCATCTCTTTCGTTTTTTCCCGTTCTCTGTTCCCCTGAAGTTTAAGGGGAAAAACTTACCCCTTTTTTGGGTTTTTTTTGAGTTTTTTGGGGGCATTCTTCCCTTTTTCCTTTTCCCCCCCCCTTTAACTCTACTGTGTAAAAAAAAAAAATTTAAAAAATTTTTATCATTTTGGGGGGGGTCTTTCATTGATGTCCCCCATTCACTATAAAAGGGGTCTGGTTATCTTTCTGGGGGTTTTCCTCCCTCTCCTTGGGGGGGGAAACCCTTTTTAAATTTTTGAAGTTTTTTCCCCCACCACCTCCATCAAACCCTCCCAAAAAGGGGGCTTGGCCCCATGTGGCTCCAAGTTCTCCCATTTTTGTGGTTGAAGTCACCCGCAGTCTTTGGGGCCCCCCCCGCCAAAAAAGTGTGTAAACCATCGCTCCCCCCTCTCACTACTCTTCCTTGGCCCCCTGTTTCTTTGGGGGGGTTTAACCCCCCCCCAATTACCACCGGGTTCCCGAAAAATTGGGGGGTTTTCCCCTATGTAATTTTTCCCCCCCTTCCCCCGTCTCCTCTCTCCAGCTCGTCAAAAAAAACCTTTTGGGTTTTTTTTTTAGCTGTGCCACTCCTCCACCCCCTTGTTCCCCCGTCTTTTTCCCCGGGGTCTGGTATCCCATTGGAATGATGGCATCGGTTATCATACCTGTGAGCTTTGGGTTTTTGTGAGAGCTATTATGTCTGGTGATGCCTCTTTTACTTTTTCTGCCAATTCCCCCCTTATTTGTTATTCCATCAGATTGGTACCATACCTTCAGTTGCCCTCTAACACTATGTTTTGGGGGGGTCTGTGAGGGTGGGGACCTGGGGGTGTACTGTGGGATTCTATAGTGGGGGGTTGGGTGGGGCTGTGAGTGTGGGTTGTAGTTTGTGTTGGGATAGTGTGCTTGGTTTTGGGTGTTGGGGATGGTTTTCTGTGTGCTTGCTCTTTTGCTCTGCCCTGCTCTGGTTGTCCTCTGCTGATTCTGTCCTTGCTCTCCCCCCAGCTCCTTTCCCTTGTGTCCCTCCCTCAGCTCGCTTTTTTTTGTTCGCCCCTGTCTGGGAAACACCCTCTTGTATTCTTCTTTTCCCTTAATCTTGGTTTCTTTGGGGGATTCTGCCCCCAACTGTTTCTGTCCTGAGAATCAGCGGCGGTATTCCCCCCCCTTAGTCCCCCCTATTCTCTGAAAATTTACAATCTGGACTGCCTTCACCTATTTCTTTGAGGATGCTCTTTTCTTTTCCCCTTTTTTCTGTCCCCGCCCCCAGCCCAGAATAAACACGCCTTTGCCCTCTCCCCCCTCCCATTGCTTTTTTCCCCTTTCCCCTGGTTCCTGTTTACGGCCCTTTTCTCCCTTTTTTTTTTGTGCTCTTGGGGGCTGATCGTGCCCCCTTATTTTATTCCCCCCTCCACCTGTCCCAGCTGCTCACCCCCTTCCTCTTGGCCCTGGGTGGCAGATACGGGCCCTGATAGTTTAAACTCCTTCCTTCCGATGGGCCCCCTGATCCCGTGTCTTTTTTTGGTCAATACCCTGTAACCTACCCGCCTGTTTACCTCATCTCTAGGCCCTTATCCTGGCTACTGCCTTGGCTTTTGACTCCCAATTCTTCTTCTCCTCCAACCTTTTTCCCGTTTCAAGAAAGCTCTCTCCCATTTTTGAGAAAGTTTGTTTTTTTCCCCCCTTGTTATCCTTTTTTTCTGCTCTTCCCTCCATTCTTCCTTACCAGAACCATTTCCCCTGGTCCCTGGGTCCTTCGAGTCCCCACCTTTTTTTTTTGGGGGGGGGGTGAAAGGGAAAGGGGGGAGGTAGAAAAGAGAGAGAGGGGGGATTTGGGGACTAGAGGGAAGGGAAACAGATGGAAGGGGGGAGAGAGGAGGAAGAGAGGAAGGAGGGGGGAAGGAGAAAGGAGAAGGGAAAAGGGGGGAGAGGAGAGGAG
>WNWK01032114.1:0-22153 GCA_009830355.1 Cherax destructor
AAAAGGGGGTTTCATGTCTCTGGATATATACGTTGAGGGGTGTGTATGTATATATGTAATTTAAATTTTTTTTAAATGATTTTGAAATGTTTTTTGGGGGTCAAAAAGGGACTAGTCTATTTTACATTATTCCTTATGGAGATAAATTCATTTGAAGGCACTTGAACAGCATTCGGGAATGAAAAATATCTTTAAACCCGAGGTATATATATATATATATATATATATATATATATATATATATATATATATATATATATATATATATATATATATTTTTTAGACGGCTTGAAATTAACTTAACTAATTAGGGGGAAAATTCTTAACTAATTGAATTTAACCCAGAAATGGGATTAAATGCTAATTTTGTTTAAAGCAATTTAGAATCTAATAATCTAATCTAATTTAACCTCTTCTAACCTAACATCTTTTTTCTGAACTTATTCTAACAATATTTTAAAACCATTTAAACTTAACGTATTTTAACCAAAGGCTAACCAGCCTAACCTATTCTTTTCCCACCCAACCTAATCTGCCCTCTTCTTGCGTGACCTGACAAACCCTTTAGCAATTTTAACCTAACTTAACCATTTAACTTAACACCCCATTGCTAAACACACAACAAACATAGTCCTCTGGGAAATCAATCTAAGTTCAATCTGAACTTAGAACTTAGTGTTATACATCATTCACGAAATATTTTTGTTATATTTCGCTGTATTGCCCAAGACTTCCGCCAAGAATTTCCTTTTAAGTTCTGTTTGTTTAAAAAATATTATCATTGTCGAATATAAGCCGCAGGAGGGACTGTGCAGGCGACCCACACACACACACACACACACACACACACACACACACACACACACACCACACACAAACACACAAAATTTGAACACACACACACACACACACAAAACCCAAACATGAAATAATTACAAACAAAAAAGAATTTGGACTCGCTCTGGCTGGCCGGTCAGGCTGAATATATTTCACTAGTCATTTATATATATATATATATAAAAATTTATATATATATATATATATATATATATATATATAAATAAAAAATTATATATATATATAAAAAAAAAATAAAAAAATTTATATATATATATATATATATATATATAATATATATATATATATATATGTGTGTGTGTGTGTGTGTGTTTTGTTGTGTGTGTGTGTGTGTGTGTGTGTGTGTGTGTGTGTGTGGGGTGGGGTGTGTGTTTTGTGTGTGTGTGTGTGTCAGACACTCGGGACCCCTCTTTTGAATTAGGACGTCAGGATCAGGAATGAGGAAGCAGCAGGTTATCGCTGTGTTTCTAAGGTACCAACTAAACAAGTAGTCACACTAATGGAAATAAAATCAGTAGTAATGAAGCCCCTTGGGTGCCCAGTTGTGTTCCCTGACCTCGCCCCCCTAGGTGATGCTTACAATTGTTCCACTTGGATGGTAGGGTTTTCCCATTAGCACTGTTCTAGCTAACTTGCAATTTTCTAGCACCTAGAAACTGGGGCATTCCCGTCTTGCCAGCAGTACTACAGGGTATGCTATATGGAAGGTGTTATGGTTAGCATTGTTAGACGTCGGATACTAATACACCCAGTCAAGACCATTGACGTAGAGCCAACCTTCAGATTTTTCCAGAGGAAGAAATGAACGTCCTCTTGGGCAGAGTTGGTTGGGACTGATTACCTCAAACTCCTTTTGGTCTTCGCCATTGTTTTTTGTTTTGGGACGATGGGGCCCCTATGTGGCGAAACTTTTCCCTCAATAAAGATCCCGGTTGTACATGTGTCTAATTCATCAATAGATGGAAAAAAACCACTTCCATGTTGTACAGAAACCAAATAACAAGAAATTCTATTACTTGCAACATAAAACTCTGAAAGAGAACGAGGGGCAGAAAGGGACTGCTTGGAGGCGGCCTTGATCGTGGTTCCGGAGCAGTCCAAAACTCAGGTTTTAGCATTCTGGGGCACTTGTGAGGCTGAGTTAACTCAGCTCCAAACCTCCATAGGCAAAGCACCTCTGTCACCAATGTCATCAAAGATTTTTTGTTATACCAGAATTAAGGAAAAATCCTGGACTTCACCTTACGAAACAGACAAAGCAAATGCGATGTAATTGGACAAGGTGATTAAAAAGGGGAAAAAAAAATGATATTAGAGACAGGGAAAATCAGGCGTCTCTTAACCCTGCCTCACACTCCAGCACCGGCTACTCCTCCAACCCCGCCTCCCCTCCAGCACCTGACATCACTACAGCTGACCTTACCTCCTTCACCTGACTTCCATTCATTATATACATATTTTTGTTTTCAAAGTTTTTTATTGTTTTCTCACCATTACTTGTCTCTTTCCACTGTTTCACTCCACCTCTCTTCTCTCCCTCGCTCATTGCCTCTCTTCCTTGGTTCTCCTATTCCCATTCATCACCTCCGGTCCCTATCCCGTCTTGCAAGAAAACTCTAAGAAACTTTTTTTGAAAAAATACAATTGGGTAGACAAATACAGAACCACGACTACTACTATTTCTTCTACGACTACCTCCCCCTCTCACAGGCGTGGTGAGGGTGCGTGGTGACTATAAAGACTTTAAAAGTCTTTAAAGAAGAGGTCCTCCTCCCTCGCTTCCTTCCCGTATATTAACTAATATGTCTGATACTGATGATCTACTACCACCACCACTACTATTACTTTTCTACTACTACTACTACTACTACTACTACTACTACTACTACTACTACTACTACTACTACTACTACTACTACTACTACTACTGCTTCTTACTACGTCTATTACTACATCTACTATTACTTCTGCCAGTAACAACACATTACTAGTAATACCGTTTGGGAAATCAAAAAATATATTGCTGCCTAGTTTTTACTAGTTACAAGAACCAGGTGGTGATATTAACATTATATTGTTACAAGAACCAGGTGGTGATATTAACATTATATTGTTACAAGAACTTGGTGATATTAACATTATATTGTTACAAGAACCAGGTGGTGATATTAACATTATATTGTTACAAGAACCAGGTGGTATATTAACATTATATTTTTTCTTTGATTTTCAAAGTGACTTGGGGAGTAATGTTATAGAAGTGGTGTTGAATCAGGATATGTTGGCTGCTAGGTAGAGTTAAGTCAGATATGTCAGTGGTGGTAGTGAGTTGGACTGTAGTGGTAGTGAGTTGATCTGTGGTGGTAGGTGAGTTGAACGTGTAGTGGTAGTGAGTTGATCTGTGGTGGAGTGAGTTGACGTGTAGTGGTAGTGAGTTGATCTGTGGTGGTAGGAGTTGACGTGTAGTGGTAGTGAGTTGATCTGTGGTGGTAGGAGTTGACGTGTAGTGGTAGTGAGTTGACCTGTGTGGTCCAGAACTCCTAAATCCTTTTCGCAATCAGTAATATTAAGATCTACATTATTTAGTTTATATGTGCATGGTTATTTTCCTGTCCAATATTTAGAACTTTGCATTTGTCTATATCAAACTGCATCTGCCACTTCTCCGACCACTGCATCAGTCTATTCAAATCTTCCTGGAGTGCTCTAATGTCCTCATTTGAATGAATTGGACGGCCTATTTTGGTGTCATCAGCAAATTTGCTTATGTCGCTATTTATTCCCTAATCTGTGTCGTTTATGTAAATTGTGAACAACAAGGGGCCCAATACTGACCCCTGTGGAACACAGCTTGGGCGTCCCCCCATTCTGATTTCTCCCCATTTATGCAAACTCTCTGCTGCCTTTGCCAACCATGTCTCTACCCAGAAAAAAATTCCTTTCATTCCGTGTGCCTTAATTTTCCCCAATAGCCTCTGATGTGGAACTCTATCGAAAGCCTTACTGAAGTCCATATACACAATATCATATTCAATACCATGATCTACCTCCTCAAATACCTTAGTGAAAAAGTTAGTAAATTCGTAAGACAGGAACGCCGATTTGTAAAACCGTGCTGAGATTCATTAATCAATTTATGCCTTTCAAGATGGCTAGAATTGCCTGGCAATTATTGATTCCATAAATTTTCCCACTATGGAAGTAAGGCTTATTGGTCTATAGTTCAAGCTAAGGACCTGTCACCTGCCTTGTAAATAGGTATTACATTTGCCATTTTCCACTTGTCTGGCACTATGCCAGTTTGTAGTGATATATTGAAAAGTTTTACCAAAGGTTTGCTAAGTTCCTTTTTACATTTCTTTAAAACCCTTGCAAACAGTTCATCAGGGCCTGGGGATTTGTTAGGTTTTAAATTTTCTCTATTTGTCTGAGGACCATGTCACTAGTTACCCCAATCGTGCATAGGTTTTTATATCCTGTTCTACATAATTTATTATTTCTGGAATTTCGCTAGTATCTTCCTGAGTAAAAACTGAGAGGAAGTAAGTGTTGAAAAGTTCACACATTTTTTTTTCACTGTCAGTGATCTGACCTGAGTTACTCTTAAGTGGATCTATCTTGTCCCTAATCTTATTTTGTACACCTGAAAGAACTCTTTGGGTTAGTCTTCGAATCCCTTGCGACTTTAGCCTCATAATCCCTTTTGCTTTTCTTATTCCTTTTTATTTCTCTTTTAATTGAATATATTGATTTCTGAACTGCCCATCCTCCCTTTGATATGCCTATATGTGCATCTCTTTGACCACTGAGATGTTTTAATTTATTTTATCCATTTGGGATCTTTTTTGTTAGATCTAATTTCCCTACTCGGAACAATAGTTCTGGGCAGTCAGAACTATGCCCCTGAAAAAATCATATTGGCAACCAACACCACCTACCTGACCCATAGTCAGGTCATCCCAATTAGCTCACCCAGGAAACTCAGCCCATGAAGTCGGCCAAGCGGAAATCTGGGACAGAGACTTGATTGCAGTTATCTGGGTAATTCCATGATATATTGAAACTAAGTGATTTGTGATCGCTTTCCCCAAGATCATCATTAACCTCAAGATTATTAACTAGTGATTCTTTGTTGGCAAGAACCAAGTCAAGCAGATTGTTTCCTCTAGTTGGTTCTGTCACAAACTGTTTTGAAAAACAATCCTGAACTGTATCAAGAAAGTCACTAGACTCAAGATTACCTGTCACATTGTTCCAATCAATTTGTCTAAAGTTAAAATCTCCCATTAACACAACATTTTCATATCTAGACGCCTTATGAATTTCGTCCCATAGCACCCTTTCCGCACTCTCTATCAAGGTTTGGGGGCCTATAAATCACCCCCCCCCCCCCCACCAAAAAAAACAATTACGACCTTCGAGAAACGAGCCAAACAGATTCGGTGTCCGATGTTTCTAATCTTATATCTTGTCTAACACAACAATTTAAATTATCTCTGACATACATCGCCACTTCCTGTTGACCCCATCAGTGTGGAATAGTTTAAAACCCCCTGTATGTTGCATTCAGAAGGCATTTCCCTATCTTTCAAGTTGAACCAGGTCTCTGTTATGCAATAATATCTATATTACCTGCACTTGTAAGTAATCTTAGCTCATCTATCTTATTTCTTAGACTCCTACTATTTGTAGAGTAAACCTTAAGGGAGATAGTCACCCGTTGCCCTCTACTATCTCTCTTTTTTTGTTGAACAATTGCTTTGCCTTTACTAGCAACTTTATTTTGAATATTGTCTTTTAAACATATCCCTGAGGTATCCTGGTTATTCTGTTTTCAACCCTAGTACTGCAGCCCGACTGTTTCCCACAAACACCCCTACCTCTATAATCTATCAGTTTAACGTCCTAGACAAGTCATCAATGACCCCCCCAATCGAACTGGTTAATGCCACCACTCCAGCCCCAGAGAGATGAACTCCATCTCTTGCATACATATCACGTTTGCCAGAATTTGTCCCAGTTATCAATAAATGGGATTGCAAGTTCCTTGCAGTACCTGTCTATCCAGCAATTTATACCAATTACCCTAGAGATCCATTCATTGCCCACTTCTTTTAGGCAAGATGCTAAAATGATTTTGAGATGACCTGTACCCTTGAGTGTGATGATGCACTGCTCTAGTCAGTTGAAGGTAAGAAGGTTTTGTGGCAGGACTGCCAGGTGTGACTTATAGAGAGAACTTAGTGTAAAAGAACAGGAAGGTGCAAACGATGTTTCCTGGGACTGGAATATATAAAAATTAACAGATTTAACGGCGCACATCATATAAGGCCTGCTGGCCACCTGTACGTAAAGATGGATTTAATTCGGATGAAGGAAAGGATTACTGTCATTAGTAGGATTCTGCCACGGGGAGAGAGAGAGAGAGAGAGAGAGAGGATAGCGGCGAGTGATTGTCTAGGGCAAACGGAATTAACTGCTGGCTAGACAAATACTGCAATGAAATTGCTATACCCTTCGTTAACAACTGAGATCCTCAGGGCCCAAAAATGAAAAGGTATGTCAGGGCTTGAGTGCATTTATCCGGGTACCGGATTCATTTAAAGGATGAAACGAGACATATTTTCCAGGCGATGCAGATACTGACAGCATGGAGATGCTGACTGCACGTAGCGAAAACTGACAGCACTAGCGAGATACTGACAGCACTGGAGATACTGACAGCACGTAGCGAGATACTGACCCTTTTCCGAGATACTGACAGCACTGGAGATACTGACAGCACGTAGCGGATGCTGACTGCACTGGAGAAACTGACAACACTGGAGATACTGACAGCACGTAGCGAGATGCTGACAACACTGGGATACTGACAGCACTGGAGATGCTGACTGCACGTAGGGAAACTGACAGCACTGGAGATACCGACAGCACAGGGGGGCTGACTCACGTAAACGAGAAACTGACAGCACTGGAAAAACTGACAGCACAGGAGATACTGACAGCACGTGGGGAGATACTGAAACAGTAGCGAGATACTGACAGCACTGGAAATACTGACAGCACGTAGCGAGATGCTGACTGCACTAGCGAAAAAAACTGACAACACTGGAAATACTGACAGCACGTAGCGAGATACTGACAACACTGGAGATACTGACAACACGTAGGGATACTGACAGCACGTAGCAAAACTGACAACCCCTGGGGAGGGTACTGACAGCACTGGAGATACTGACACACTGGAGATACTGACCCGCAGAGCGGATGCTGACTGCACTGGAGAAACTGACAGCACTGGAATCGACAGCACAGGAGATACTGACAGCACTGCGAGATGCTGACGCACGTAGCGGGAAAATGACAACACTGGAGATACTGACAGCACAGGGGATACTGACAGCACTGGAGATGCTGACAGGGACCCGCGAGATGCTGAAGCACTAACGAGATGGGTGACCCCGCACGAAACGAGATACTGACAGCCGAAGCGAGATACTGACAGCACAAGCATATGCAGCAGCATGTCAAGACTGACATGAAGTTTGTCACTTTTAAAAAGGGAATCATTGGTGTAGTGAAGTGAGCCGACATGGGAAAATGATGTTCAAGTCAGCCCGGGGGTGTGACCACAGGTTCGAATCCTTCACAAATTGGGAAAGTACAAATTTATCTTTTTATACACAGGGAAACTGAAGAGGGCAGGGCCAGTCCTGTGACTCCCTTCAACCCAAATAGGCAGTACACACACACACACACACACACACACACATAAAATATATATATATATATATATATATATATATATATATATATATATATATATATATATATAATAATATATTTATATATATATATATATATTATGTATACAAAAATACTGTATGTGTTTCACTATTTCTCAATTCTCTCTCATTCACTCTCCTCACTTTCCTTGGTTCTCACACACATTCACTCTCTCACAAAGGGGAATTACTTCAAACTCCCCTTAAATTTTTCCCAGCACACAGCCCAGGCTGCTGCACCTGAAACTCATCTTAAAATTACCCATCTACAATATTACTCATCTTTAACATTACTCATCTTTAATATTAATCTTCTTAATATTACCCCTCTACAATATTACTCATCTTTAACATTACTCATCTTTAATATTAATCTTCTTCAATTTCCCCTCTACAATATTACTCATCTTCAATATTCTCATCTACAATTTGTTTTTTCTACTATTTTCATCTACTAATTTTCTCACCTTCAATATTATTCAACTACAACATTATTCATCTGCAATATTGCTCATTTTTTAAAATTACTCATTTACAAAAATTTTTCTTCAATTTTACTCATCTTCAATATTACTCCCCAAATTTAAAATTACTCATCTTCAACATTTTCATCTACAAAAAATTTTATCGACAACATTACTCATCTACAATAATATTCGCCAACAATATTATTCATGTACAATATTACTCATCTACAAAAATTATTCATCTATAGTATTACTCATCTACAATATTACTCATCTACAATACTACTCATCTACAATATTATTCATCTACAATATTACTCATCTACATTATTACTCATCTTCAATATTACTCATCTACAATATTATTCTTCTACAATATTATTCATCTGCAATATTACTCATCTACAATATTATTCATCTACAATATTAATCATCCACATTATTACTCATTTTCAATATTATTCATCTACAATATTACTCATCTACAATATTATTCATCTACAATATAATTCATCTACAATATTATTAATCTTTAATATTACTCATCTACAACATTACTCATCTACAATATTACACATCTACAATATTACTCATGTACAATGTTACTCGTCTTTAATATTACTCATATACAATATTACTCATCTACAATATTGTTCATCTACAATATTACTCATCTACAATATTGCTCATCTTGAATATTATGCATCTACAATTTTGCTCATCTACAATATTACTCATCTACAATATTACTCATCTACAATATTGCTCATCTTGAATATTATGCATCTACAATATTACTCATCTACAATATTATTCATCTACAATATTATTCATCTACAATATTACTCATCTACAATATTACTCATCTACAATATTACTCATCTATAATATTACTCATCTACAATTTTGCTCATCTACAATATTATTCATCTACAATATTATTCATGTATAATATTACTCATCTACAATATTAATAATCTACGATTGGAATTGCCTTCTTCATTCGCCGGGACTCTCCCGGCCCGGGTCTTTTCCAGATGGTGACCCGGCCTTGGCTCCCTGTCTTGGTATCGTCTGAGACCTATGTCTGCCATGGGAGGAGGTTCAAGTACCTAATTATCTTCTGGCACCAACCGCAGGCCTAGCCCCATTCTCCGCCCTCATGGGGCTCTGGTCTACCATCTTCCCCGCCACAGTGGGATTCCTGGGAATGGCTGTTTTGTCAACTTCAGTTTTTTTCTTCTATTTCTTGCTTTATTAATATCATATTCTTTTAATTGTGCATAATAATTGTGACGATAATGCTAGTCATCAATAATAATATTATTATCATTAGTAGTAGTAGTAGTCGTAGTAGTAATAGCAGCAGTAATAATAATAATAATAATAATAATAATAATAATAATAATAATAATAATAATAATAATAATAATAATAATAATAATAATAATAATAATAATATCATCTCATTTTTACTTGTCCCATGAACGAAACTTCTGCCTCAATTTACCCATTTAAAATAAATGAAATTTCATTCTCCCATATCACCTCTTTTTTCCCATTATCACCATTGCTGCCCAACTCAAAAAAAAAGATAATGGGAGCTCCCTCTTCGGTAGGAAAAATTAATTGTAATTTGTCTATAATTCTTCCATTTATTGCTATGCAATTACTCAGTCACTTAGCTAATGAGGCTAACTCTTCCATATGCAACGACGGACTTGCAACATTAGCTGTGCACCGGCAGATATGCAACACTAACTATGTTGAACTATATATATATATATATATATTTATATATATATATATATATATATATATATATATATATATATATATATATATATATATATATATATATATATATATATATATATATATATATATATATACTGGAAAGATGATAGAGTTTAGCAGGTGTGCTGACGAGTGTTGCTAACTTACCAGGTGTGCTGGAGAATGTGCTAAGTTTACCAGGTGTGCTGGAGAATGTGCTAAGTTTACCAGGTGTGCTGGAGAATGTGCTAAGTTTACCAGGTGTGCTGGAGAATGTGCTAAGTTTAGCAGGTGTGCTGGAGAATGTGCTGTTTACCAGGTGTGCTGGAGAATGTGCTAAGTTTACCAGGTGTGCTGGAGAATGTGCTAAGTTTACCAGGTGTGCTGGAGAATGTGCTAAGCTTACCAGGTGTGCTGGAGAATGTGCTAAGTTTACCAGGTGTGCTGGAGAATGTGCTAAGTTTACCAGGTGTGCTGGAGAATGTGCTAAGTTTAGCAGGTGTGCTGGAGAATGTGCTAAGCTTACCAGGTGTGCTGGAGAATGTGCTAAGTTTAGCAGGTGTGCTGGAGAATGTGCTAATCTTACCAGGTGTGCTGGAGAATGTGCTAAGTTTAGCAGGTGTGCTGGAGAATGTGCTAAGCTTACCAGGTGTGCTGGAGAATGTGCCAAGTTTAGCAGGTGTGCTGGAGAATGTGCTAAGTTTACCAGGTGTGCTGGAGAATGTGCTAATCTTACCAGGTGTGCTGGAGAATGTGCTAAGTTTAGCAGGTGTGCTGGAGAATGTGCTAAGCTTACCAGGTGTGCTGGAGAATGTGCTAAGTTTAGCAGGTGTGCTGGAGAATGTGCTAAGTTTACCAGGTGTGCTGGAGAATGTGCTAAGTTTAGCAGGTGTGCTGGAGAATGTGCCAAGTTTAGCAGGTGTGCTGGAGAATGTGCTAAGTTTAGCAGGTGTGCTGGAGAATGTGCTAAGTTTAGCAGGTGTGCTGGAGAATGTGCTAAGTTTACCAGGTGTGCTGGAGAATGTGCTAAGTTTAGCAGGTGTGCTGGAGAATGTGCCAAGTTTAGCAGGTGTGCTGGAGAATGTGCTAAGTTTAGCAGGTGTGCTGGAGAATGTGCTAAGTTTAGCAGGTGTGCTGGAGAATGTGCTAAGTTTAGCAGGTGTGCTGGAGAATGTGCCAAGTTTAGCAGGTGTGCTGGAGAATGTGCTAAGTTTAGCAGGTATGCTGGAGAATGTGCTAAGTTTAGCAGGTGTGCTGGAGAATGTGCTACGTTTAGCAGGTGTGCTGGAGAATGTGCTAAGTTTAGCAGGTGTGCTGGAGAATGTGCTAAGTTTAGCAGGTGTGCTGGAGAATGTGCTAAGTTTAGCAGGTATGCTGGAGAATGTGCTAAGTTTGTAGACAATTTTTGTGAAACGTTTGGAATTTCGTTACATTTTCCGGCAAAGGAGATTCGCTCGGTACATTTATCCTTCATTTTCTAGTGAGCGAGCATGGCTGAGTTAGGCTAAGCTTAAGTTAGGTTAGGTTAAGTAGAGTTAGGCTAAGTTAAGTTAGATTAGGTTAAGTTATGTTATGTTAAGTTAGGTTAGGTTAGATTACGTTAGGTTATGTTAGGTTAGGTTAGATTACGTTAGGTTAAGTTAGGTTAGGTTAGATTACGTTAGGTTAGGTTTGGTTAGGTTAGATTAGGTTAGGTTAGGTTAGATTAGGTTAGGTTAGGTTAAGTTAGGTTATGTTAGGTTAAGTTAGGTTAGGTTAGGTTAAGTTAGGTTAGGTTAGGGTTAAGTTAGGTTAGGTTACGTTAGGTTAGGTAAGATTAGGTTAAGTTAGGTGTTATGAAGGGTTCTGCATGACATGAAAATATACGTATATATACAGATAGTGGAGAAGTGTGCCATAAATTTTATGAAGTAGAACTTAAACATGATAATATTGTACGACCTTTGGATAAATGTCAACCATAATTTTAGAAATATACTATGCATTTTGTGGGTACTGTAAAGTAGTTTAAACTGTGAAATATAAGGAAATCCTGCCAGGGATTTATTTTCCAACTGTGTTTGGGGTAACGGAGTAAGCGTCGCTTGGGGCAGTCACGTGGGGCGCGGCATGGGTCAGAGAGAGGCTGGCCAGAGGGGCGCGGCATGGGTCAGAGAGAGGCTGGCCAGAGGGGCGCGGCATGGGTCAGAGAGAGGCTGGCCAGAGGGGCGCGGCATGGGTCAGAGAGAGAGGCTGGCCAGACGCCGCCTAGTTCAGATAAGTTTTGTAATGTACTCCCTTTTTGTGTAGCCAACTCAAGCCATATGCACTTTTATTGTTTACCAGTACACTCCACTGAGCTCTGATATGGTCGGGGCTTGGCAGGATGACTGTGAACTGAGGAAATAGGTGGTGATGAGTAGGGGCCAGACCCCATAGGTACATGTGTCTTTGTTTTGAGTGGATGCTCCAGCCGCCAGCTGGGGCGTGTAGGCTAAGAGAAATATGAAGAGGTGTTTTTGGAGTTTGTATATATTGTTAATCTAAATAAATGTATATTTTTCTTAACTAGGAATTTTTGTGTGAACCTTCGGATACACCAACCCATTGGAGTAATAAATAATGGTTTAGCACTTATTGTTTTAACTGGGATAGCCCAGAGAGGCCTAGTTTTACAGGTGATTTGTGTAACTTTTACCCTTTACCCTTAGACAAGGCATTAGACCTCAGGGAATCCCTTTTTCTGCGTAACATTAGGTTAGGTTAGGTTAGGTTAGGCTAAGAGGAAAATACATAGACACTCACATAAAAATACAAAAATTCGCACCCAAAAAAAAAAAATGCGATTGTGGCTTAAATAGCAACGACCTTCTTGCCAAATAAGGCAAGCGAAAATTTGTGTATGCAATAATTTCACAAAAAAAATCATTCCGAACCTAACGGAAAAATAAATTTCATTGTTTTTGTTTATTATTAAATTATTATAAACTTATCTAAAATATATTTAGTTGGATTAGGCTAAATTAAGTTGCGCTTGTTATAATAAGGTTAGGTAAATTTTCTAAGGTTCTTTTGGGGAAAAATTATTAATTATTTTCATTAACATAAATGAAAAAAAAAATATCTTTAAACATATAAGAGAAATTTTTAGAAAGGACTTAATTTTAAATGAGTTCTTGCCAATTGACCCGTTTTACCAATTCGGCACAACATATAAATTTATATATATATATATATATATATATATATATATATATATATATATATATATGTGTGTGTGTGTGTGTGTGTGTGTGTGTGTGTGTGTGTGTGTGTGTGTGTGTGTGTGTGTTTGTGTGTGTGTGTGTGTGTGTGTGTGTGTGTGTGTGTGTTTTATTTGGTTGAAGTGCGCCTCATGAGATGTCCTCGGTCTTTTGCTCACCCCAAGATCCTTTTCCTTGATTAAGGTTTGTAGTCTTTGGCCCCCTAGACTGTGTACTCTGTCTGCGGTCTTCTTTGCCCTTCCCCGATCTTCATGACTTTGCACTTGGTGGGGTTAAACTCCAGGAGCCAGTTGCTGGACAAGCAACCTGTCCAGATCCCTTTGTAGTCCTCCTGATCCTCATCCGATTGAATTCTCTTCATCAGCTTCACATCATCTGCAAACAGGGACACTTCTGAGTCTATTCCTTCCGTCATGGCATGTGTGTGTGTGAGTGTGTGTGTGTGAGTGTGTGTGTGTGTGTGTGTGTGTGTGTGTGTGTGTGTGTGTGTGTGTGTAATTGAAGACCTGTATAGCAGGGAAAGCATTATTAACATGCCTGTTAAATGGACCAGACACACAACATGGTTCTTAATATAAACTCGCACCATCGTCAACTTTATGTTTTCCTTTTCGTGTTATTTGTCCAGTCGGCAGTGATGCCACACAGGACGTCATTACAGTGTTGCCAGGGTGATCATTACGCTGTGTATGTGCTCGTTACGGTCTACCTATGTGGTGGTTACAATACACATGTGGTGATTACAGGAGGTGTGTGGTGGTTACAATACACATGTGGTGGTTACAGGAGGTGTGTGGTGGTTACAGGAGGTGTGTGGTGGTTACATGGGGTGTTTGGTGGTTACAGGAGGTGTGTGGTTGTTACAGGAGGTGTGTGGTGGTTACATGAGGTGTGTGGTGGTTACAATACACATGTGGTGGTTACAGGAGGTGTGTTGTGGTTACAGAAGGTGTGTGGTGGTTACATGGGGTGTTTGGTGGTTACAGGAGGTGTGTGGTGGTTACATGGGGTGTTTGGTGGTTACAGGAGGTGTGTGGTTGTTACAGGAGGTGTGTGGTGGTTACAGGAGGTGTGTGGTGGTTACAATACACATGTGGTGGTTACAGGAGGTGTGTGGTGGTTACAGGTGTGTGGTGGTTACAGGAGGTGTGTGGTGGTTACAGGAGGTGTGTGGTGGTTACAGGAGGTGTGTGGTGGTTACAGGAGGTGTGGGGGTTACAGGGGGTGTGTGGTGGTTACAGGAGGTGTGTGGTGGTTACAGGAGGTGTGGGGGTTACAGGGGGTGTGTGGTGGTCACTGCTGAGTACTTCTCAGTCAGGGTGACTCAGCCTGGATCAGCTCAGTGTTACCTCAAGTGTTACCAGTGTTGCTTCTGAAGTCTGCCTTACTGACACTCGCTAACTTTAGCGCTAACTGCTACATATAGCCACCCTCTCCACCGCTAAGTTTAGCAGACAACCTTTTATTTTCCATTTAATTTAAATCACGTAAAAGCGCTACACCCTGGCGTCTACCTGGAGAGTATTCCGGGGGTCAACGCCCCCGCGGCCCGGTCCACGGCCAGGCCTCCAGGTGGATCAGAGCCTGATCAACTAGGCTGTTACTGCTGGCCGACGACCAAACCACACCCCAGTTCCTTGGATCAAGAGCCCCTCACCGGCATCAAGGCACCTCCCATGAGGAGTTAGCTAACAACTAAGCTCATTCTTCGCCACCACAGCTAAGTTTAGCACTAAGAGCTAAATTTCCTTCCATCTCTGCTCAGTTCAGCGCCAACACAGCTGAATTATTCGACAAGTCAGCTAAAACACCACCACCACGAGGAAGCTCACCTCTGAGACAGCTAAAATTACCACTTTATGCCTGGAGGATGACTTTAATGCCTGGAGGACAACTTTGATACTTGGAGGAAGACTTTAATGTCTGGAGGATGACTTAAATGCCTGGAGGACAACTTTGATACCTGGAGGAAGACTTTAATGTCTGGAGGATGACTTTAATGCCTGGAGGATGACTTTAATGCCTGGAGGACAACTTTGATACCTGGAGGATGACTTTAATACCTGGAGGAAGACTTTAATGCCTGGAGGACAACTTTGATACCTGGAGGAAGACTTTAATGTCTGGAGGATGACTTTAATGCCTGGAGGACAACTTTGATACCTGGAGGAAGACTTTAATGTCTGGAGGATGACTTTAATGCCTGGAGGATGACTTTAATGCCTGGAGGACAACTTTGATACCTGGAGGATGACTTTAATACCTGGAGGAAGATTTTAATGCCTGGAGGACAACTTTGATACCTGGAGGAAGACTTTAATGTCTGGAGGATGACTTTAATGCCTGGAGGATGACTTTAATGCCTGGAGGATGACTTTAATGCCTGGAGGATGACCTTAATGCCTGGAGGACAACTTTGATACCTGGAGGATGACTTTAATACCTGGAGGAAGACTTTAATGTCTGGAGGATGATTTAAATGCCTGGAGTATGACTTTAATGCCTGGAGGATGACTTTAATACCTGGAGGATAACTTTCATACCTGAAGGATGACTTTAATGCCTGGAGGATGACTTTAATGCCTGGAGGACGACTTTAGTGCCTGGAGGATAACTTTGATACCTGGAGGATGAGTTTGATGCCTGGAGGATGACTTTAATGCCTGGAGGATGACTTTAATGCCTGGAGGATGACTTTAATGCCTGGAGGATGACTTTGATACCTAGAGGATGACTTTAATGCCTGGAGGATGACTTTGATACCTGGAGGATGACTTTGATACTGGAGGTGGACTTTAATGCCTGGAGGATGACTTTGATACCTAGAGGATGACTTTAATGCCTGGAGGACGACTTTAATGCCTGGAGGATGATTTTGATACCTGGAGGATGACTTTGATACTGGAGGTGGACTTTAATGCCTTGAGGATGACTTTGATACCTGGATGGTGACCTTAGTGCCTGGAGGATGACTTTAATGCCTGGAGGATGATTTTGATACCTGGAAGATGACTTTAATACCTGGATTATGACTTTGATACCTGGAGGATGACTTTGATACCTGGAGGATGACTTTAATGCCTGGTTTAATATTAACATATAATTTTTTCCCCGGCCATTGGGGAGGGGGATGCGGAGGGCGGGGAGGGGGATAGGTGGAGGAGGGAGGGGTGAGGGGGATGGGGATAGGAGGAGGAGAGGGGGTAGGGAGGGGGGATGAAGCGTTCATAAATTTGGAACGTTTAAAAAATGGCCTAAAAAAATAGGTAATTAAATTTGACAAAGTCATTTTAAGGGTCTGAAACCCATGCGGACCCAAGATCATGATGACGAGAACCTTTTTTGTGGGTTGAAACCCATCTTTTCCTCAGTGTCTGAAACCATTTTTCCTCTCAGGTGGGTTTAAAACCCATTTTTCTCCAGGTGGGTTTGAAATCCATTTTCCTCAGTGGCTTGAAACCACTTTTTCCACAGGTGGGTTTGAAACTCATTCTCCTTCCTCAGTGGACTGAAAATTCTAACCCTTCAAGGAGAGTTTACTCTGTCAGTAAACAGGTTTTTCTTAGTCCAAGGATGTGCTATCTCTTCATGGATCAGATTAATTACTGTCATTCAACAGTTTTTCCTATTACGGTTTATTCATTATTAATTTATAATAATATTATTATTATATTATTATTATTATTAATTATTATTATTATTATTATTATTATTATTATTATTATTATTATTATTATTATTATTATTATTATTATTATTATTATTAAAAATCTTTAATACAGCAATTCTTGCTTTTTATCATTGAGGTCCGTGACGTAGCCAGAGCTCCGTAACTACTCACGTGACGTCACTGTAAGCCAGGGACCGTGAAATTGGTGGTTTGAGACCAGCTGCCGCCAGATGGTCTCTCGTTTCCGTAGCGTCTGGTAACTGTGTTTTCTAGGGTGGACTAACTTTAATAAAAATAAAATCAAGGTTAACGTAAATAATCAGAAAAATTATCAACAAATACCTAAAAATGTAGGTATTTTTGACATTTCAAATAAAAGAATAAATTGCAAAAATAAAATGCTTTAAGAAAAATATATACTATTTGTATGTTGAAAAATTTGTATACAGTCATTAATATAAAATATGCGAATAAGATAAAAAAAATTATATAAGAGTCATGTACATCTGTTGCAGCTTGCTACCTAATAATTAATTTTAAAGGGGTGGACCGGTAAGCCAGTGGAAGGTCTCAGTCAGATGACCAAAAGCTCCAACGGCGGGTCATCCTCTGACTAAGACCTGTTTCCTGACGAACCTTACCTAACCTTGCTACCTAAAGGGGGAGAGACTATGCCCAGCCCTTCTAGGGCAGTGTAGGTGCCAGAGTTTGCTACCACCTGCAGCTCGCAATACTGCCATTCTCATTAGCCCCATGGGGCAGGGAAGATGGCAGACCAGAGAGGCCTAACGTCTCCCTACGAGCCCCGTGAGGGCGGGGAATGTGGCTAGGCCTGGGGACAGTTGGTCACAACGATGAGGAGGTACTTGTACCTCCTCCCATGGCAGACACTAGTCTGAGATACTCCCTGGAAAGGGAGCCAAGGCCGGGCCGCTACTTGAAAAGGCTCGGACCGGGAGAGTACCGGCGAATCAAGAAGAAGAAGCTTGCTACCAAAAAAAAAAAAAGAAAAATGGTTGTAATTATGACCATAATTTTTAAAGGTGGACCGGTAAGCCAGCGGAAGGCCTCGGTCAGATGACCAAAAGCTCCAACGGCGGGTCATCAACTGATTAAGACCGGCGTTAGGAAAATGTTTCCTGACGAACTTTACCTAACCTAGCTTGTTACAGCTACCCTGGGGCTGGAAAAATGGCAGACCAGAGGGCTAGATTCTCTCTACGAGCCCCGTGAAGGCGGGGAATGGGGCTAGGCCTGGGGCCAGTTGGTCCCAGAAGATGAGAAGGTACTTGTACCTCCTCTCATGACAGACATAGGTCTCAGACACTCCCTAGGCCGGGTCACCATCTGGAAAAGACCCGGGCCGGGAGAGTACCGCAAATCAAGAAGATGATGTGTTAGGTGTTTTTATATTTAAAGTGGTGGAGGGGTAAGCCAGCGGAAGGCCTCGATCAGATGACCCAAAGCTTCAGCTGCGGCTCATCCTGATGAACCTTACCCAACCTAACCTGTATACTCGTTTTTTGTTTTTATATTTTGTGAATTGTTGCTCATTTCTGAGTGAACATGAACTGAGAGTTGCGCTTCTAGTCTTTTACGGTCACCAGTTACGTGTATGTCTCTATGTACACTGAGAGGTTGGCGTCTCCCTGTATATGTATACTGAGAGGTTGGCGTCTCCCTGTATATGTATACGGAGAGGTTGGCGTCTCCCTGTATATGTATACTGAGAGGTTGGCGTCTCCCTGTATATGTATACGGAGAGGTTGGCGTCTCCCTGTATATGTATACTGAGAGGTTGGCGTCTCCCTGCTTATGTATACTGAGAGGTTGGCGTCTCCCTGCTTATGTATACTGAGAGGTTGGCGTCTCCCTGTATATGTATACTGAGAGGTTGGCGTCTCCCTGCTTATGTATACTGAGAGGTTGGCGTCTCCCTGTATATGTATACGGAGAGGTTGGCGTCTGCCTGTATATGTATACGGAGAGGTTGGCGTCTGCCTGTATATGTATACAGAGAGGTTGGCGTCTCCCTGCTTATGTATACTGAGAGGTTGGCGTCTCCCTGCTTATGTACACTGAGAGGTTTGGCGTCTCCCTGCTTATGTATACTGAGAGGTTGGCGTCTCCCTGTATATGTATACTGAGAGGTTGGCGTCTCCCTGCTTATGTATACTGAGAGGTTGGCGTCTCCCTGCTTATGTACACTGAGAGGTTTGGCGTCTCCCTGCTTATGTATACTGAGAGGTTGGCGTCTCCCTGTATATGTATACGGAGAGGTTAGCGTCTCCCTGTATATGTATACGGAGAGGTTGGCGTCTCCCTGTATATGTATACGGAGAGGTTGGCGTCTCCCTGTATATGTATACGGAGAGGTTGGCGTCTCCCTGCTTATGTATACTGAGAGGTTGGCGTCTCCCTGTTTATGTATACTGAGAGGTTGGCGTCTCCCTGTATATGTATACGGAGAGGTTGGCGTCTCCCTGTATATGTACACTGAGAGGTTGACGTTTCCTTGTATATGTACACTGAGAGGAGTACATCTGTAAGTTTACTCGTGTGTGTTATCTTGGTGTACAGACCGAGATAAAGGTCTGTCTCAGTGTACTGTGAGTATACCGACAGCTCCCTCTCTTATTCCATACACATAGAAAAGTGTACCTCTTTCAATGTATACTTTCCTGTATACAGGTGAATAGCAGCCTAATGACCCAAGAACACTCGGTAAGCTTCAAACTAACGAGTCAAGCAAACGTATAAATAAATATATTTATACTTCTTTTAACGTTCAATAGACGCAGAAAAAATCGATTACTAATACCCAATCACATTCTGCCATCTATAATTGGGGTTGGATTCCCTACGTCCAGTTTCCCAGCGTTGCAGCAGGGCAAAGATAGGATCAGCTCGCCATAAAGCACACCTAAATGGGATCCAACACACGCAGCTAAAACTCTGCACACCAGGTTTCCATACTTATACTTTTGAAAGGAACGTATATATACATGTATATATATATATATATATATATATATATATATATATATATATATATATATATATATATATATATATATATATATATATATATATATATATATATATATATATATATATATATATATATATATATATATATATATATATATATATATATATATATATATATATTGTGTGTGTGTGTGTATAGTGAGAAAAGGAAAGAAATTCAAGAGAAAATGGGCGAAACGTGACCATCGTTGCCAGATAAGAGGAGTTACGTCTCTGTGGTGCACTGGCTAGTTAAATTTTACTTTCAATAACCTAGTTTCTAGCTGATAGGATCTAGAATACGGCGCACCTCCAGAATGGAATAACGGGAAGTTAAATGATAACTTTACAGGTTAACTGCGCAAATGTGTGAGAGACAAAAGTACAATAGAGGGAAGACTCTTCAAATTTAATGTTTAAACGAAAAAAGATCATAAAGTTTCTATGTTAAATATATATTTTTTTTCATTTGGAAAAATAATGGAAAAGAAAAGTGTATTTTAAAATAAGTAATAAACACGTTTAAATGGGTTAATTTTGCTAATATTAATTAAACTTATATAACATTGAAATTTTAACTAATAAATTGAATAATTTGCGTATTTTTTTTCCAGAATTTAAAAATTGGTCAAAATTAATGATAATTTATTATAATGATTCTTAAATTATAATTTACTAAAAAAATTTTATTTTTAATGTACTGAAGGATTTATTACCAGTAAATAATGACCCGCTTCAGGAAACAGTTGTCCTTGTTCCTGACATCCCTAATACCTACCTACCTACCCAAACACCCACCCACCTACCTACCTACCTACCTAACTACCTACCAGTAAATATGATGTTAGAAATGACGAGGATTATGTACAAAGATTGACAGCTGAAGATGCCATGAAATTGAGAGAAAACTCGGGTCACCAGGTGTTATCTGGCCACATAGTGAGTTAGCCAGGGCAGAAAGGTGGGTTAGCCAGGCAGAAAGGTGGGTTAGCCAGGGCAGAAAGGTGGGTTAGCCAGGGCAGAAAGGTGGGTTAGCCAGGACAGAAAGGTGGGTTAGCCAGGACAGAAAGGTGGGTTAGCCAGGGCAGAAAGGTGAGTTAGCCAGGGCAGAAAGGTGGGTTAGCCGGGGCAGAAAGGTGGGTTAGCCGGGACAGAAAGGTGGGTTAGCCAAGACAGAAAGGGTTCTTAGAAGGTTATGAAACCAAACAATTGAGTATTCACAACTATTGAAAATGAGATGCTTAATTTTCTCTCTCTCTCTCTCTCTCTCTCTCTCTCTCTCTCTCTCTCTCTCTCCTTTTCTCTCTCTCTCTCTCTCTCTCTCCTCAGGGTCGCGTGCACCACCTCCTCCAGTGTCCACCTTCAGATCAAACTCTCAGTGTTGACAAGGCTGGCTGCCTCACCCTCGTACTCATACTTACACTCTGTGAAAGACAAGAAAATAAAATCAGTCTTAAACGAATTATAATTAAAAAAAAAAGGTACTTTTATTAATATTTGCATAAAAATGCTGATCAAAATAAAATGATAGTAATGATTATAATAATAATAATAATTCCCAGATGTCATGCAAGTGACTCCTGACACTGTTGGCTGTCAGCTTATGACACTTTAAAAGGGCCTCCCTACTGTCTACTACACGAGGGTCATTAAGGCTACATGTCACCTCTTCACCACTAGTCAAAATTGGTTTAATTCCTAAATTAGGGTTTAAGGTATACTGTCAGTGTATACACTGAGAGACGTACACCGCTGGGTGTATGTCCTGTTTGTATACACTGAGAGACATACACCGCTGGGTGTATGTCCTGTTTGTATACATTGAGAGACATACACCGCTGGGTGTATGTCCTGTGTGTATACACTGAGAGACTTACACCGCTGGGTGTATGTCCTGTGTGTATACACTGAGAGACATCACCGCTGGGTGTATGTCCTGTGTGTATACATTGAGAGACATACACCGCTGGGTGTATGTCCTGTGTGTATACAGTGAGAGACGTACACCGCTGGGTGTATGTCCTGTGTGTATACACTGAGAGACGTACACCGCTGGGTGTATGTCCTGTGTGTATACACTGAGAGACGTACACCGCTGGGTGTATGTCCTGTGTGTATACACTGAGAGACGTACACCGCTGGGTGTATGTCCTGTGTGTATAACTGAGAGACATACACCTGGGTGTATGTCCTGTTTGTATACATTGAGAGACATAAACCGCTGGGTGTATGTCCTGTGTGTATACACTGAGAGACGTACACCGCTGGGTGTATGTTCTGTGTGTATACACTGAGACGTACACCGCTGGGTGTATGTCCTGTGTG
>WNWK01032115.1:0-22152 GCA_009830355.1 Cherax destructor
AAGCGAGTGTAAGGCTGATGAACAAGGTGGTGATGGTGTCCTTAATTACGGTAATGACGAACCCAACAGCTGTGTTGATAACTATAGTGAGCATCATGCTGAGGGCAGTGTTGTCTATGATGTTAGTAATAGTTATGAGTTAATAAGTGGTGATGCCGAGTGTGATGAGGGCAGTGGTCTCCATAATGTTAGTAATAGTGATGTGTGTCATATAAGTTGTGGTGCCGAGTGTGATGAGGTGAACCACATTGACATTAATGTTGAATATAGCACTGCTGATAAATGTAATGAACACAGTGTTGGTAGTGGTGTTGGTGATGACAGTTATAGTGATGTGTGTAATGCTAGTGTAGGAGGGAAAGTGAGTGGTAGTGCCACCTATCATACATTCACACATGAACAGCGTCGTGCTCTGTGTAAACAAAGACTGCCACGAGGCCTCACAACTGGTAGTGCACTTAAAAAACTCCTGGACCAGGGTAACACTGCTGACATTGATAAGGTCTGCTCTTTATATGAACAATTTTTTCATTATGCTGAGAAACTAAGCCAGATTCCAGAACTTCTATAATGGATCAAAACGTGTATAAACTTAATATTTTTAGCTGGAATATTGCATCACTTAGAAAAAGACTTCCTGACCTTCATCATAAAGTAACCACCGAACCCATTGATATTGTGTGTCTACAAGAGTGCAGAGTCCCTGATAAATCCCAGCCCCCTAAATTGCCATCATTTGTTGCATATAACCTCAAATCTACTAACTCTTGTGTTCTATATATTAAAAAATCACTTCCCCATCAACTTCTCACACATAATAAAACAGAGGAACTGCAATACCATGGTGTTAGGATTTATATTGGGAACTCTGCTCTCAACATATTTAATTTGTATGCTCCTGCTGATAAGTTCAATTACTTGGAGCTCCCAACTTGTGCTCAGTCTGAGCCTACTCTTATCATTGGAGATTATAATGCAAGACACAAAAGCATTGGAAGCTCACAGTTTGGTAATCGTAATGGTAACCAACTGTTGTCACTGCTAAATAGTCATGATAATGTGCAAATTGTAGGTGACCTTGAACCCACACATATCTATGGAGGCATCCTTGATCTGTGTCTTGGCTTCAACATTACTTCTGCCAGCTGTGAGTCTACCATTGTATCAGATATATCATCAGACCATTTCCCAAGGCTAACCTCACTAGATATAGGTAATACTATTCTGCCTGGTAGAATATTCAAACGGAAACGTTTTAATGTTTCCCCTGATCAATATGAGGACTTTGTTGCACATGTGACTGACTGGTATAATTCCTATGAGTGTTCCTCTGTTGAGACCTTTAACAATGACCTTGTGAGCAGTATTCAGAACTACTTAGAGCCGCCTCAAAAACCTCCTGGAACTCTTAACCCAACCAACTTCCATAACAATCATACCTCCTATAATAACCATATTTATTACAATGATCTTAAACTTCAAACGCTGAAACGTACTGCTCGCAGACTAGGCCTAGCCTATAGAAAACATCGTACCCCTGGAATGCTGAAGATTTTTCAAACTGCCCTTGCTGCTGCCAGAGAGTGTATGACAGAGCTGCGGCAAACTGACTGGGAAAAATTTGTCAATGGTCTCAATGCTCACACCCCACTTAGCCGAGCATGGAGGGACATAAATAGAATTAAGGGTAACAAAACTGATCAGATAGCGCACCCTCATCCCTTACATAGGGTGAATGAGCTAGTCAGTCGACCTCTTCGCTCTCGGGCCGAGAGGTTGTGCGGCGCAGTAGCTCCTGACCTGGTCTTGACGCACCTTCCGTTTTTCAGCAAGATGGCGACCAGTATGAGGAGGAGATGCAACACAGTGTGTATTGAGTTACTACAGGGAGCTATCTACCCATCAAATGCTTCTGTTTTGCTGCCAGCGATTATCCGTGACACCTTTGGTGTTATCAACGATGACCTTTACGGCGTTGCCTTGAATGGCTCGAGGAGAATCTTTGTGAAATTCAACACAGCAGAGGCGTACGAGAAGACAGTGGAGCGCTACCAGGAGGAATGTATCATCATCAACACTGGATTAGAGGTCAGGCTAAGGGATGTTTCGGCCTACTATACTTATGTTCGTGTGCGAAACGTGCCATTTGAGACCTTAGGAGTGGACCTAAGTGAAGTGTTTCAACAATATGGTGTAGTGCACACGACAACAATGGGGCGTTGGTCGGACGGAATTTATGCAGGATTGCCTGAGGGCTCTTACACTTTAAAAATGTCCTTAAAACGCCCCATACCGTCATATGTCATGCTGGACGACTTTAGGACGCAAGTGTTTGTCACTTACGTGGGACAGCGTAAGACTTGCAGAGTGTGTGGGGCATACGATCATATGGCGGCGGGGTGTCCCACAGCCCTGGCGCCGAGAATGTTGGCTCCTAATGTACCTGTGGTACAAGCCCCTTTTGAGGAACCTATACCTGGGAATGTGGTAGAGATGGGTAACGCCAGTTGGGCGGATGTAGTACAAGGAGTGGAGGACCGTTGTGTGACAATTCCTGAAGCACTGGGTGCTTCGCCAGTGGATGAGTTGGAATATGTACTAGAGACTGATGGGATGGTGGAGGGTGTGCAACAAGAGGACTTGCCGAAACCAGTGCAAGAGATGATAAGCACTTTTCTGGCTGGTTTGGAGGTGGATGCCTCGGGAACGGACGGGACATTGCAGGGAGAGGAGGAAAGGCTTATCCAAGCTGTTAATGTGTTAGAGGATGGGGTAGACAGGCTACAGAAGCAAGAGGTGGAGGCCATCGTGCATAGGGAAGAGAAAGTGAGCACAGATGAGATGGATGTTGGGGTTAAATCTAGAAAGAGGGCGGGCGAAACATCGGATGATGATGTTCTAACACCTGGCCAGCGTTCAGGCAAGATGGTATGGGTGGAGGGACCAGGGAAAGGGACAGTGGGAGACCAGAGAAAGGCGGGGGTACATAGTGTGAGACAAGACAGGACTAAAGGTAGTATAGTAAAGAGTGCCGCAGGTAGAACACAGAAACACAGGGGAATGCCCCCGTTGGCGTATTCCTGTGTTTAACAATAAATGCAAATGGCCTTAGGGCTGAGATAAAGCGTAGTTGGATGGAAGTTATACTGAGACGATATGACATAGACGTGTGTTTTATACAAGAGCATAACTTTAGGTGTGGTAGAGATTTGAGATTAAAGGGGTATCAAATGTTTGCAGGTAGCTCGGGGAAGTTAAAGGGTGGGGTAGCAGTGGGTGTGAAAGAATCCAGTCCCTTCCGATTGTTAGCTTGGGAGGAGGGAGGAGGGGGAAGAGTAGTGAGGGTGGATGGAGTGTTGGGAGGCATAAGGGTGTGCTTTGTAGGTATTTACATGCCTGCTGACAGTAATCGTAGAGTTAAGGAGGAGTTTGTGAGGGATGTCTTGACTTTTTATTTGAGAGGGCTGCCAATGATTACGGTGTTGGGTGGTGACTGTATTATTAGGAAAAAAGATGTGGAACCTAGAGGGGCAGGTTGTGAGTTAGGGGTCTTGTGTACATTATTGAGGGAGGTGGGGTTTTAGATGTGGTAAGGGGAGATGGTTGGGGTGTAGAGCATACCTTCGTGAGAAGAGGGTATGCTGCCAGATTAGATCGTGTGTATGTCACAAAGGATGTTACAGTGGGGAGGGTTCGCACGCTAGATATTGGTTTTTCAGATCATCGTGGTGTTTTAGTGGAGGTGATGTGGGAGGGAATGGTACGCAGGTACAGTAGTTTTTGGAAGATGAATGTAAGTCTGCTGCGGGGGGAGGAGGAGCGGACATTATTTGCTGAATGGTGGGGGTCATTATGGATGGAAGGGGCAGGGAAACGGGAGAAGGATTTTCTGGAATGGTGGGAAACATGTGCGAAGACGAGAATAAGGGACTTTTACCGAAATAGAGGTAAGGAGGAGGCTGGGTGGAAGTTTGGTCTTCAGAAGTATTTAGAGGGTCAGCTGCAGGAATGTTATGGGGGTTGTAGGTTTGGGGAAATACAGGACTTGAGGGGTAGGTTAAAGGACATTCAAAATGACCGCTTTGATGACATAAGAGTTAGGGGAGGCATTGAGGAGGCATTATGGGGAGATAAACCATCTGGTTGCGTGTTGCGACAGTTCAGAGACAGACAGAGGTGTACTACGATAATGGGGGCAGAAGTGTGTACAGGGGTAGGTGGCTATAACGTGGGACAAGTGTTAGGAACGACAGATGGTATAAGCAACTATGCTGATTTTTGGTTTGAGAGGAAATTAGCGGAGAGGACAGAGAGGGGTAGGGAGGGAGGGATTATTGAGGAAGGAATCTTGTGTCGTGTGGGAAAAGAGGAGTGTGAGAGTATAAGTGGAAGTATAAGTGAGCAGGAGGTGGGGGAGGCTGTGGCTAGTTTAACGTTAGGAAAGGCACCAGGTATAGATGGAATACCTAATGACTTTTACGTTGTACACTGGGAAACATTGCGAGAATGTTTGGTGCTTTTGTTCAATTGTATGAAAGAGAAGGGATGGTTGGGTGAAACGCAGAGTATGGGGGTGGTTGTTCTGGTGCTGAAGAAATGGGAGGGGAGGACCTTGGGGAATTATAGAGCCTTATCCCTCATGTGTGGGGATTATAAAATTTTTGCTAAGATATTGGGTAATAGGATGAAATTGGTGCTTGACAAAGTCATACATCAGGGGCAGTTCGGTATACCTTGTAGAAGTATGAATGTGGGCCATGGTCGTATCAAGGATTTTATTGAGGGTAGGAAGGGCGGGGGTGTTCTGGGAATTGATTGGAAGGAAGCGTATGACTGTGTGGATTGACAAATGTTGGGGATTATGTTGAGAAGACAGGGATATGGAGAGGACATTGCTGCATGGGTAGAGACTTTGTATAATTCAGCAAAGGTGTGGGTGCAGGTGAATGGGAAGTTGGGACGACAGGTGATGATGGAAAGGGGATTGAGACAGGGGTGTCTATTGTCACAAATCCTATTCGCGTGTATGCAAGATCCATTTTATAGGTTAATAGAGGAAGGAGTGGGAGAGAGTGGACAGGGGAAGGCTAGTGGTGTGGGTATAGTGGGGTACGTAGATGATACAACTGTACTAGTGGGTGGGGAGGAAGGGTTGGCAAATGTGGGACGTATTATAGAGATTTTTGGGGCGGCGACAGGGATGAGGGTCAATGGTGCAAAATCTAAGTTATTGGAAGTGGGAATGTGGGTAGGAGGAGGCTTGGGAGAGGCGTATGGATGGAATGCTGTTGATAGGATTAAAATTTGTGGAATAGTGTATATGGCGGATGTGGAAGAGGCTAGGCAGGTAAACTCTGTGGAGGTGGTGAGTAAGGCTCTGGGTAGAATGAGGGGTTGGAGGCCGGGAGATGTAACACTACTACAGAGGGTGGTGGTGGTGAATACTCTTGTATATAATAAGGTGTGGAATGTGGCTGCCGTGTATCCTTTGAGGATGGAAGAGGTAAGAGAATTACAAAGGAAAGTGTTAAGGTATGTGTGGGGGTATGGAAGGCCATGGTTAAGAAAGGAGGTCGTCATGATGAAAGTCTGACGAGGTGGGTTGGGACTTATTCCCTTGGAAAGTAGGGTGAAAGCTGTGTATGTAAAACAGTTTTTTTGAGAAAAGGGGGGTGCGGGGATTGCATGTAGGGAGGGTCATGGAGGATGTACGAAAGTGGTGGGAGGGGAGGGAATTGCGGGTGTGTGAAAATATGGCAAGGCAGTTGTTGACAGCGAGGAAGCGTAAAAGGGTGAAGGTGGGTAGGCTGGGGAGGGTTAGTGAAAGGGGAGGGGTGGTGCAGGGGCAGGAAAAAATTCCGGTTTATAATTGGAGGGAGATTTGGGTGGAATTTAGGAAGATGCGTTTCAGGCCAAGGGTCAGGGAAGTAGTATATAGATTTTTATTGGGTATATTGGCATCAAGGTCGGCATTGTATAGAATGGGGTTGTTGAGTACGAATGCATGTCAGTGGTGTGGGGATGAAGAGACAGCCTATCATGCTATCTACTTTTGTGAATCGTTAGAGGTGGTGAGGCTGTGGCTTGCAAGGGTTATTGTGTTGGTGGGAGGGGAGGGACATTTTTCTCTCTTGAGGGCTTTAAGTTTTGATGTGGGGGGAACACAGAAAGAGGTAGGAAGGGCAATTAAGTATGTAGTTGCGGATTTTTTGCACGTATCGTGGGGAATGCGGGAGGTGGGTGGGGCCTGTAGGTTAGAGCACTATCGGGTAGCGTGTATAGGTCCATGTGTAGGAACAGGATATTATATGGAGGTAAATGGGTAATGAGTTTTTCTGAGGGATATAGATCTTTAACAGTGGAAAAATTATTACGATGATTAAATGTAGTGTGGGAATGGACTGGATTCATTGTGGGATAGTAGTAGGTAGAGTTGGGGTAGATTTGTTGCGTGAGTATATAGACGTCTAGCTGTTTGATCCTGGGGGAGGGTGGAAGACTGGAGACTAACATACTCTGTTATTGAGAGATGGGGTAAAGACAACTGACGAGAAAGGGGAGCATAGAAATAGGAGGATGAAAGTGTGTATCAGAATGGACCATACTAACATTATGACGTGACGAAGGCCTTGTTCAAGGAAATGGGAGTACGCCAGCGGGGGTTTCTGGTAGTGTTGAGAGGATGTGTTATTGAGAAGTTACAATTTTCAAGTCATGTTCAATATAGGAACTGCCAATGGCTAGTTCCTTCAAATGGTGTAATTAATTTATGTTATATTGCTTTAATGTGTTGAGAAACACAGGTTCAGACGATATTTTTCCTATCAATATTGTAAGAGTTTCAGTTGTTAAGAGGTGATATTAAGGAATACACAGTTTCCTTCATTAATAAGACACACTGGAAATATTAAGGAAGTATGTACGGTTAATGAGGTTCATACATTCTTTAATATGGGCATAGGCTTTATGAAAGCGTATGACTTGATCTTTTGATTATTGTATTGTACTATTTTTGTTGTATGATGTTAGATTTTGTGTTACTGTTAAAATAGTCATTGGCACTCTTGGGGATGATTGTAGGGTTTAGGCTAATATGTTGCCATATATTGCACTGGTGAGATAAGTCATTATATTATTATGGATGTATCGAGGGGTGTTTTAGATTACTGTAATAATCATTCGGCTTTCATGTATTTGCTGTTCAGGGGTACGTGTTTATGAGTACTGTATTTAAACAATCTAGAGTTTCATGAAATAGTGAGAACACAGCAAGTAGAATGGTACCGGTTGAGACTTTATTCTTGTTTATATTGTTAAGTCATATTTTATATGTTATGGAATGTTGTACGGATAAAGCATTTATTTATATGAGCATTGGCTTTATTGAAGAATAAGAAATGATCTTTGATTATTGCATTGTACAAGTCTTATTATATACTGTTTGTTTTTAGTGTTACTGTTTCCCAGTCATTGGGTTTCTAGGGTTTTTCCTTAGGAGATGGTTGTAGGGTTTAGGCTAAGTTGTCATGATATTTTGTTCTAGTGTGATTACACTGTCAGTATATTATTAAGGATGTTTTCAGGGAATGATTGTAATATATCACGACTTGCATATATTATAAATATTATGTAGGTTCAATGGCTTTATAGAAGAATATGACATCAGTGTTTGATACATGTAATAACGTTTTTGTTTGTACATAATTGTTGTTCAGGTTTTATTGTTCGTTATATACAGAAAGTAGACACTGTTTGTTGTTTATTTTGTATTTTGTTGCTCTGGAAGCAATAGTGAAGCGCAGTTTTGTAAGATTTTCTTATTTATGTACTATATGTTTTTTTATAATAAAATATACGTATATATAAAAAAAAATGAGCTAGTCAGTGCTTGGGCTGTTACATCAAGCTATGAAAATCTTCCCAGTACAACACAGGAGAAATTAAACGACAAATATGATGCTAGGGAGAGACTTGTTTGTTTTATGCTCAGCAAGGAAGATGACTGTAACATTCCTTTCACTGACTTTGAACTTGATGCAGCACTAACTAAAGGCAACTCCACGTCGCCTGGTGAGGATGGTATTACCTACAATATACTAAGATTGCTGTGTCGAGTACCAGGCAATCCTTTACTCGAATTATACAACATGAGCTATGTAACTGGGGAGCTCCCTAAATCTTGGACCAACAGCCTCATCATTCCCATTCCTAAGCCCAATCAACAAAATTCATTTCGCCTAATATCTCTTACTAGCTGCTTATGTAAAACATTTAGGATGATTCTGAATCGTCTCATGTACAGAATCAAAAATTTTTTGTCCCCCTGATTGCATGGTTTCATGCATGGAAGGAGTGTGCACCATTGCATAGCTACCTTTCTTACTCTGCACACTGACAGCTCATACACTACCTTCCTTGACCTTAAATCTGCTTTTGATGTTGTCAACCGACATGTAATCATTAGTGAACTTGCCAGAATGGATGTTGGAGGATGGCTTCTCCGCTGGATTAAAGGCTACCTGTCCAACAGAAAGTCTTCTGTGTTGTTCCAGGGGCATAGAAGTAGGGTATGGAGTGCAAGATGACGGTGGATGTGCAGGGGAGGAGGGTAGCAAGAGATCGAGGTAGAAGGGACTGAGGGAGGTGCTAGAGGTATAATCTTCAGAGTTTGTGTAGTAAGTCAGTTTCTGTCAAAAAGTCAATGAGAGAGTCAGGATTAAAGGAGGGGCCATCTGCAAGAAGGGAAGGTAAAGAAAGGGCCGCAGAGCGAAGACGTCGTTGGAGGTAAATTCTGCGTGCTCGTTGATAGAGTGGGCAGTCCAACAGGATATGTCGAACAGACACTGGAACCTGACAATGCTCACAGAGAGGGGCAGGAGCCTCTCCATGAGATACCCGTGAGTAAGACGAGTGTGGCCGATGCGAAGACGGAGAGTGTAGTCTCCCAACCTCGACATTGGTGACAAGAAGAAGGCCAGAAACCTATAACCGGTTTAATAGAATGAAGTTTGTTATTCAGCAGGTCAGACCAGCGTTGTTGCCAACGGGTGCGAAGGTGGGTAGCAATGACCGCAAAATAGTCCGTGAAAGGAACACCTCTATATGAAACTGAAGGTCATGTACTGCTGACCGCGCAGCAGTGTCTGCCTGTTCATTGCCCTGTACGTCAACATGACCAGGGACCCAACAAAAGACAATATCTTTATGCTTGCTAAAGATACGGCGTAACCAAAGGTGGATACGAAGAACTAGGGGTGAGGTGTATCAATTTTACGGATAGCCTGTAAAGCACTAAGGGAGTCTGAAACGACCACAAATGGTGATACAGGCATAGATGCAATACGGATAAGTGCCACAAGAATGGCATACAATTCAGCCGTAAATATGCTAGCCGAGGGTAACAGATGCCCTCGTACGACGCTGTCCGGAAACACTGCTGCGAATCCGACGCCGTCAGATGACTTTGAACCATCGGTGATACTGCGATGGCATGGGAATGAGAACGGAAATGGTCTAGAAAGAAAGAGCGAGAAGCCGCCGTAGGCAGTTGGGCTCGCGCAAGGTAGAGGAATAGAACAGACACGGACAGCAGGAACTTCCCAAGGGGGTAGAGGAAAGGGTGAAGCCACATGAACATATAAAGGCGGAAGCTGAAGGGAAGACAAGAGTGAATGCAGACGAAGAGAAAAGGGACGAAGTAAACAGGGGCGACGAACAAATAACGAGCGTCTACTAACATCTGTGACAATCCTATACATGGAAGGATTGCGGAGGTCATGAGAGCGAACATAATAGCGAATGCAATGTGCATCACGACGATCGGACAAGGATGGAATGTTCGCTTCTACATAGAGGCTCTCAACCGGGAAGAACGAAAAGCACCAAGGCATAAGCGTAATCCCTGGTGATGGATGGGATTAAGGCTGGAAAGAGTGGCAGGAGAGGCTGCCGAATATATCTGGTCACCATAATCGAGTTTCGATAGAATTAGGGCTGAATGTAGGCGAAGGAGAGTTCTACGATCAGCCCCCATGAAAGATGTGCGAGGGTTTTAAGGAGGTTCAGCCGGCTATGGCAAGTCGCCTTCAGAGAGGTAATGTGAGGTTTCCAGGACAATCTGCGGTCAAACAGGAGGCCGAGAAACCTGACTGTATCACGTTCTGGGATACGTGAGCCGTATAGGTACAATGGATGATCAGAGACCACTGAACGTCTAGTGAACGTAATTTGATGAGTTTTGCCACTAGAAAACTTAAACCCGTGAGTGGTGGCCCAATCAGAAACCCGGTTGATGGCATGCTGGAGGGAAACTGCAATGAGGTGACAGTCAGCACCTGCACAAGCTATAGCAAAGTCATCCACATAGAGCGATGACCAAATATTGGATGGGAGAACAGATGCCAGATTATTTATAGCAAGCAGAAAAAGTGTTGTGCTCAGAACACATCCCTGGGGGACACCTTCAGCTTGGACAAATTCCGGGGAGAGTTCATTACGAACCCGGACCCGGAAATGTCTGTCAGTTAAGAAAGCCTTAAGAAAGAATGGTAAGTTGCCTCGGAGGCCTAAGGAGTGGGCCTGGGCCAAGATATTATATCTCCAAGTTGTATCATAAGCCTCTCAAGGTCGAAAAAGATAGCGATAACCGAATGGTTATTCGCAAAGGCATTACGAATATACGTATCCAAGCGCAGCAAGGGGTCAATGGCAGAACGGCCCTTACGGAAACCATACTGACTAGGGAGAGACTATTGTGAGTCTCTAATACCACATCAAACGTCTATTAACTAGACGTTCCATTACCTTGCAAACTGCACTGGTAAGAGCGATGGGACGGTAGTGAGAGGGATCACGTCCCGTAGCACCTGGTTTTCGAAAAGGGAGAACAATAGCAGACTTCCACAGCTGGGGAATAACTCCTTGCGACCATATAAGATTAAAGAGTCGTAAGAGGACAGTAAGAGCAGACTGATGTAAATGCTGTAGCATACGAATATGTATGCCGTCTGGCCCAGCTGCCGATGATCGGCAAGCAGAGAGTGTTGCCTCCAGTTCTTGAAGGGTAAAAGGCACATTATAGGATTCTTCTCTAAGAGAAGAAAAAACTAAGGGCTTTAACTCGCTGGCAGACTTAGAAGAAAGGAACGAGGGGCATAGATGGAGCCCCTGAGAAATGCGGACGAGATGGTTACCAATTTCAGTGGCAACGGCAAGAGGGTGTGCTATATCGACACCAGCAACCTGAAGAACAGGAGCCGGGTCGGGGAGAATTTACCACTTAATTTCCGCACTTTCTTCCAGACTGCACTCATCGAGGAAGCCGAAGTGACAGTAGAAACGTAATCTCGCCAGCAAGTGCGTTTAGCATCACGTATGACACGACGAGCAATAGCTCTCTTCTGCTTGAAATCAAGGAGTCTCTCTGTGGTTCTGTTATATCGATACCTGCCCCATGCAGCACGTTTCAAACGCACTGCCCGAGCACAAGCAGGAGACCACCAAGGCACGCACTTCTGAGGATGCTTGCCCGAGGTTTGGGGAATAGAATGTGAAGCCGCTGTGAAGATGGAGGACGAAAAGAGATGTAAAACCTCATCAATGGAGGACGAGATAGGAACCTCATGAAAGGCAGTAAGATGTGCGTAAAGGTCCCATTTCGCCCGGTCAAATTGCCAGCGTGGGCAATGAGGAGGTGGAGAAAACAGAGGGGACTTAAGGATGATTGGGAAATGATCGCTGTCATGTAAGTCCGGGAGGACAGACCAGGTGAAGTCAAGGACAGTAGATGAAGAGCAGATGGAAAGATCGATGCAGGAGAAAGAATGAGTTCGGGGATCAAAATGGGTAGGAGTACCCGTATTTAAAACATGGAGGGGAAGAGAAGCAAGAAATGCCTCCAACTGAATGCCACGGGAGTCACAGTGCGATCCTCCCCAGAGAAAATGGTGTGCGTTAAAATCGCCGAGTAATAGAAGGGGTGGCGGTAAGGAAGAAACCAGAAAATCAACATCTGGGATAGACATTGCCCGCGAAGGGGAGAGATATAAAGAACAGAGTGTATACCACTTATTCAAGTGGATACGGGCTGCGGTGTAATGTAAGGAAGAAGGAACATAGAGCTGACGGTATGGAACACCAGTGCGTATAAGAAGAGCACTTTCGTTAAAGGTTCCATCGGAAAAAGGATCCGATGAATATAACAAATCATAGCCTGAAAAGGGCCTGATAACAGTGGATTGTAATTTGGGTTCTTGCAAACAGACCCCAACAGGGGAAAACTGAGAGAGCAACACCTGAAGCTCACCCCGGTTACCCCTGAGGCCTCGGATATTCCACTGTAAATAAGCCATGATTTATGGAGAGAAAGATATAAGTGGAAGTGAGAGGAATCTATGGACTAGGGTTAGAAAAGTCCACGTGTGGAGGCAGCGGAAGACCTGTAATCAGAGAAGGAGGAGGACGTTGTGAAGGAAGGGGGGGTTGAGACGAAGAAGAGAGATGAGGAACCTCAGGTGGAGTAGTGTCCATCATCTGTCCAGTCTCTGTAATATATTCTGCAATAGCTTCCAGTGTTTCAGAAGTCAAAGATGCAGAATGTGGGACTACATTAGAAATGGAAGAAGAGTGAGCAACGATCGGGGAGTCTATAGACTGCACTAAAGTAGAGGGTGAGGAGATAGAAGAGGAAACTGTCGAAGGGGCTTGGGAGGGGACAGGGGATGAAGGTAGTGTATGAGGAGGAGGATGAACCTCCACACACGTTATAGAACTAGTCAGAGGCGAAGGACCTGGCAGTAGGGATTTTTTGCCGGGCTTATGAGAAGGAGGGGGGCGCTGAGGTTTAGGTGAAGAACGAGGACGTGTAGACTCAGGATTGTGCGAGTGAGTAGAGGAAGGAGTGTGGACAGTATGGGAAGCCGAGGTAGGGACCTCGGAGCCAAGAATATCAAAAGGATTCGAGACAGGGGTGATTGTGGATGAGGCAACCACAGAGGAAGCCGTGGAAGTTGGGACCCCAGAAGCGGGGCGACGTTTAGCAATGCGAGAATAAGAAATACGGGAAGTTTCCTTGAAGGCGAAGATGAGAGACAGCCATAGCATAGGAGAAGCCTTCCGCCTTTGAGACAACGGATTTCCCGCTCATTCAGGTAAACCTGACAACGGCGAGAATATGAAGGATGTGCCTCATGACAGTTAAGGCAAGAGGGAGGTAGAGTACAAGAAGAACTGGCATGGTCGTCAGCACCACAGACTGGGCATTCGGCCATGGACCTGCAATATTTTGCTGGATGACCAAAACGCCAGCAGTTTCTACACTGCTGCGGTGTAGGGGTCACCTTTCGAACTTGTAAACGTTGACCTGCAATGTAGACCGAAGGTGGCAGTTCTCGGCAGTCAAACGTTAAACGAGCTATATTGCAAGGATAACGTCTTCGCTTATTGGCTGGGAGGACAAAAGTGTCAACTTTAAGGATAGGGAGTTCTTGGAGCTGCTGCTCGAAAAAGTCATCACCACATGTCTGGAAATTCCGTTGGACAATGGTGTGGGCAAAATGACAGAACCACAACAAGAATTGAGGGAATGGTGCTTGTCAATAGTAACAGGTGTATTGTCAATGGTCGTAAGAAGAGAAAGATCACGAGCTTGGCCAGCATTCTGGACCGTGATGATGCGAGTGCCGCTCTTGAGAGCGTGAAATGAGATGTTTTGACCAACATGGCGTAGTAGAGCCTTACCAATACTATGGTCTGAAAGATAGGTATTAGGAGAAGTTGGACGAAGAGTAAAAACTTTGTCCATTGAGTAGTTTGAAACAGAGAGTTTAAGGGGAGTGAGTGACGAGCTGGTCGTTTCTGCGATGAACGAGAAGGGAGTGTCGAATCGTCATGTGTGGGTCTTGGTCATTTTTGTGTGGGACCGGGGTGGTCCGATGGGAGACGGGCGAGCGATTCGAAAATTGCCGCACCGTCGAGGGAGAAGCCGGAATCAAGGTCAGAGAAGAGCGAAGGTCAGACGTATCGAAAGGGCCAGTCGGGACCCTGGTACCTGAAGCAGGTGACGAACCAGCACCAGCAAGAGGTACAGGGGCATGAGAGGTGTCCAAAGAGTCATCCGTTAACGAGGCAGGGTCAGTACTGGGTGCGGTATCAGGAAGGGGCCCGGGGTAGTGGGTTCATGGATTGGGTCAGCCATGGGTAGGTTACTTCTTTCTTTTTATTTTTAAGAAAAAAAGAAAGAAAAGAAAATAAAAATAAAAAAGAATAAAAAAAGGGGGAACGTGGAGGAATAGGTCCTAGGAGGAATGAAAGGGGGCGCAAATCCCCTCCGTGCCCAAGAGGACCTCAACACCGCAAGTAGTGCAGATGCTGCATGGAACCCGTGCATACCCTACCCTTCACGCCAGTAAACCAGCAATCCGGGATAGCAACCTCACATCCACCGAGCCATCTCGGCGGACAAAAGAGAGGGCGGCCGGATATCCGCCACAAGCATACCGCCTTCGGCCACCACCCCGGAATCCGAAAGGTGGCCTCCAGAGATACACCCGTCGCCCGAAAGATACCCAAAGCCACCCCCGGGTGACCGGAGAGGATCGGGACATCCCCAGGCGATCCAGATTCCACGGCAAACTACACCACCGCCAAGGACCTCAACAGAATGGGATGGACTACGATACCCTTCCCCCTACCTAGGAACTAGAATGCCTGAGGAGAGAAGCTCCCAGGGTAAAACTGGGAAGGAAATAAGGGAGGGATGAGGAGGAGGAAAGGGAAAAGGGAGGATGGGGGAGATGGGAAAAGGGAGGGGGATTGGGGGGTAATTAGGTTCGGTCTGAGGAAGAAGACCAAAAGGTCCAATTCCTCAGACCGATAGCCTCTTTACCACGTCAAGGAGCCCCCCTTAAAGAGGGGGGCATAGAAGTATAATTAAAGTCTTTGAATTAGGAACCTCACAGGGAGGTGTGTTCAGTCCCACTCTATTCAATATTCTAATTAATGCCTTACTTAATGCTATGCCTAGCCAGCCCCATCATTATATGATCAGTTTTGCTGATGATATAATGATTCACACCACCGGATTCTCCAACACCCAAAACATCCTTAACCATGTACTAGCCTCGTGTCAGGACCTGGGGTTGATAATCTCTACTGATAAAACAAAGATACTCAATAGGCGTCCTCCTCGACAGAGAGGCACAGTTCGCCAGATCCAGTTGCATGATGGGTCTCTTCTAGAATATGTAAACAGATACAGGTATCTAGGCTTTGAGGTCCCACTACTTGGACCTGTTGTAACGAGACTTTGTCGTCAATACAAAGAAAGGCTGAGAGCACTTAGAGTTGTGGCAGGGTTTCACCCCAGGTATGGTGCTAATGTTAAAATTGTGAAAATGATGCATCTTGCTTATATCATTAGTTGATTATGCTGCCCCACTACTTGCTCTTGTGTCTGACTGGAAGCTTGGAAAAACTGCAGAACGAAGCAATGAGGATCATTTTAGGATGCCCTCGTACTGCCAAAATTTTAAATATGCAGAAAGAACTTGATATTAAAAGCATCAGAGATCGTGTTACTGAAAGAAATATCCTAATTGGGGTTAATATGCTCAGGCAAGCCCATTCAAACCCATGCACAGAAGCCCTCCAAACTTTCCTCAGCACTGGTGAACATCCCTCCAGATGGATCGAAAAAACTGGAACCGACCTCCGCATGAATCAGATACATGATCTGTGGCAAGTAAGGCAACAGCGGCACTTCTCCGCTCCATGGAATATTACCCCATTCCAAACTACTGTCAGGGAAACGCCTTCCCCTGAACAAAATATTGATGGAAAAATTAATAAATAATAGTAAACCGAAGGATATTTATAATAAGATGGTTTTTTCTGGATTTTAATATAAAATTAAATAGAAATAAAAAGAAATATATCCGTTGTGGTTCAGGTCTGTTGGTGAGACAGGAGGTAATAACCGGAGAGGGGGAGAATAGATGATGGTTGTCTCTCTGTAGGTGGTATGTCTCCGTAGTAGATGGTGAATCTCCTGGGACCACGAGGTTGAAATACCACACTGTAGGTATCCAAAGGTAGATGAGATCTTCTGCAACACCCTCTAACGCACACAAGTTAGAAACTAGAGAGGAGTTGTTGTGGAATTCCCGTTAAGTCCAAGGAAAATCTTGCTCGTAAGTCATGCGTCTGTCCTGGAGAACCAGTCCAGCGGCAGAGCTGATAATAAAGAAAATATTCTGGTTACCATAAGTCTTAAAACATTTAAGATAGAAAAAGGTGTTTCAAGATGACCAAGTCACTACTGGTAACCAAAGAAAACATAATAATCAAACAAAAGAAATACTCCTGGTAGCTTGCCTTACCTGATTCGGAGAAGAGTGAAGGTGAAGTGACTTTCCACTCCCCAACCGACACCAGGTAAGAGTCATACTACCAGGAGTAGAAAGTAAAACCCTCAGACAACCGGGAACAAGAGTTTAGCTCCAGCCCGCTAGATGGAATTGCTGGCTGTAACTCTTTAATAATGCTCCCGGCTGACTGAACAACCGTTACCTTATTTACAACTACTTTTCCCTCACAATACCCCCCTTCCAAAACTTATGGTCGGAGGCAATAAGTTAACACCAGAGGGAAAAGTATTAGGTATGTGACCTCGGCTCCGCCAATCTGCAAAGTGGGTACGAGAGCACGAGATACCAAGCTTAAGATTTGTATGATATTGTGGCATAACATTCCTTCTCCACTGAGGAGTATATGTGCCATCAAATATTTCAGTGGCTTGCTTGGAAATTGAGACTTTTAGTTCCACCTTTTGAAAGTAAGGTAGACAAGCTGGACAGGCTTTACAGAATTTATAAATGTCTGAAGACATCCCTGGCCAGTAGTACAATTCTCTGATCGTGTCTAAGGTCCTCCGACGTGTAATATGGCCTGAGACTGTTTCTTCATGCGTACTTCTTATAATAGTCTTACGACAATCCCTGGGGATGACCAATAGACTTCTTCCAACATAGTTGGGATTGTCAGAGGTTATTATAGTCCTGTATAAAAGATTACCCTTGAACTCAAATTTGTAAGTAAGGTTATTTCTTTTAAATATGTTGCCATTTAATGCTAGCATTCGAGTTTTCTCTAGGGAAGGACAAGTCTTCTGGAGACCTTTCAAATCTAGGTGGGACAGCTCAATAGGTTTTCCTTTGGAAAGTACTAAAGGATGGTTTGGTTTACCTTAGATTGAGCTCTGGTAAGGACGTTAACCAAGTCCAGTTGTGTGGAAGATTCAGTCACCTGTGGTATTTCCTCAGTTTCAGTGCAGTTTGGTTTTGATGACTGCTTCTCTAAGGTTTTTCCAGGAGCTTCACGAGTATCTGAACTCTGATTTGAGTTATCCTGATTAATCACTTCTGGAGATTCTAGGGAAGAAACAGAAGTATAATGTTTATCTTTTCCGGAATCATTTGAAAACCTTACACAGTCTAATTCAGATGGGAAGGTCGCCCTTCTATGTTCCCAACCAAAACAGAACAAGAAGTTATTGGGGCCACCACTGCTTCTACCCAACCAGTAGACCATTTGCAGTTAATGAAACATCTGAGAGTAGGAAACTCATCACTTCTTCCTAAGTAGTCAGTTAATTTAGTACTTTTATACCGGGTTGAATCTAAGTTAGGAAAGAGTTTACTCGAAATAACAATGCAAGAACACCCAGTATCTCTAAGAATGGTGGATACCTTCATGCCATTAACAGTACCTTCACTAAAAGGTGCTTTAATATTAGCTTCGTGAAACATGTTCCAATATTCTCACTTTTTTCTTGGGACAGTCTGGACGTCTGTGTCCCAATTCGTTACAGTTATAACATTTTACTGGAAATTTCTCAGAGGAAAAGGGTTTGGATAACTCAGATTGTTTAGGCTCAACAGATGTATATCTACTACGCCCTTAGGTAGTTATTATGAGCGCAGGCATATATATCTGCAACGTGTGCCATTTCAGAAGCTGTGTGAACGTCACGTTCCTTAATAAAGATCCGCAAGTCAGAGTTAACAGAGAGAAATTGGTCTCTTACCATCAGGTCGCGTAATGAATCAAAGTCATGATCAACTTCGGCACTATCAATCCAACAATCAAACAATCTGAAAAGTGTTGTCAGATACTGCACATAATTCTGATTGGGGGATATTTTAGTGTGCCGAAACTCTAACCTGTAATGGTGGGTGGTCTTCTTGAAAGCGTGTAAGATAGCTTTCTTAAGTAGAGGATAATCAGTGATTACGTCAGCTGGTAAGGTGGAATATACGTTTAAAGCTGTACCTGATAGAAGTAATCCAAGCCTTGTAGCCCAAGAATCTGGGGGCCACTCACAGAGTGTGGCAGTGTTCTCGAATCTGGTGATATATGCCGCGATGTCATCCTGCTCTGTGAAAGGTGGAATTTGAGGCATCCTAATATTAGATTCGTGGGTAGGGTATTCTAGTACCCCTTCATCTATTTTATGCTTAGATAGCTCTACCTTCTTTGCTTCCAATTCCAGCCTTAACTGTTCTAACTCCCTCTGCTTTGACTTTTCTTCAATCTCCTTCATCCTGAAGGCTACTTCCCCTTTCCTGAACTCTGTCTTCTCTAGCAACCCTCTCCTGTTCTCGTTTGTCCTCACGAGCAATCCTTTCATTTTCTCGTGCTATTCTTTCCTGTTCCCTTTTCTCTTCTCGAGCTAGTCTTTTCTCTTCTCGAGCTAGTCTTTTCTCTTCTCGAGCTAGTCTTTTCTCTTCTCGAGCTAGTCTTTCTCTTCTCGAGCTAGTCTTTTCTCTTCTCGAGCTAGTCTTTTCTCTTCTCGAGCTAGTCTTTCTCTTCTCGAGCTAGTCTTTTCTCTTCTCGAGCTAGTCTTTTCTCTTCTCGAGCTAGTCTTTCTCTTCTCGAGCTAGTCTTTTCTCTCTCGAGCTAGTCTTTTCTCTTCTCGAGCTAGTCTTTTCTCTTCTCGAGCTAGTCTTTTTTCTCTTCTCTCGAGCTAGTCTTTTCTCTTCTCGAGCTAGTCTTTTCTCTTCTCGAGCTAGTCTTTTCTCTTCTCGAGCTAGTCTTTTCTCTTCTCGAGCTAGTCTTTTCTCTTCTCGAGCTAGTCTTTTCTCTTTTCTCGAGCTAGTCTTTTCTCTTCTCGAGCTAGTCTTTTCTCTTCTCGAGCTAGTCTTTTCTCTTCTCGAGCTAGTCTTTTCTCTTCTCGAGCTAGTCTTTTCTCTTCTCGAGCTAGTCTTTTCTCTTCTCGAGCTAGTCTTTTCTCTTCTCGAGCTAGTCTTTCTCTTCTCGAGCTAGTCTTTTCTCTTCTCGAGCTAGTCTTTTCTCTTCTCGAGCTAGTCTTTTCTCTTCTCGAGCTAGTCTTTTCTCTTCTCGAGCTAGTCTTTTCTCTTCTCGAGCTAGTCTTTTCTCTTCTCGAGCTAGTCTTTTCTTCTCGAGCTTTTCTTTCTCGAGCTAGTCTTTTCTCTTCTCGAGCTAGTCTTTTCTCTTCTCGAGCTAGTCTTTTCTCTTCTCGAGCTAGTCTTTTCTCTTCTCGAGCTAGTCTTTTCTCTTCTCGAGCTAGTCTTTTCTCTTCTCGAGCTAGCTTCTTTTCTCTTCTCGAGCTAGTCTTTCTCTTCTCGAGCTAGTCTTTCTCTTCTCGAGCTAGTCTTTTCTCTTCTCGAGCTAGTCTTTTCTCTTCTCGAGCTAGTCTTTTCTCTTCTCGAGCTAGTCTTTTCTCTTCTCGAGCTAGTCTTTTCTCTTCTCGAGCTAGTCTTTTCTCTTCTCGAGCTAGTCTTTTCTCTTCTCGAGCTAGTCTTTTCTTCTCGAGCTAGTCTTCTCTTCGAGCTAGTCTTTTCTCTTCTCGAGCTAGTCTTTTCTCTTCTCGAGCTAGTCTTTTCTCTTCTCGAGCTAGTCTTTTCTCTTCTCGAGCTAGTCTTTCTCTTCTCGAGCTAGTCTTTCTCTTCTCGAGCTAGTCTTTTCTCTTCTCGAGCTAGTCTTTTCTCTTCTCGAGCTAGTCTTTTCTCTTCTCGAGCTAGTCTTTTCTCTTCTCGAGCTAGTCTTTTCTCTTCTCGAGCTAGTCTTTCTCTTCTCGAGCTAGTCTTTTCTCTCTCGACTAGTCTTTTCTCTCTCGAGCTAGTCTTTCTCTTCTGAGCTAGTCTTTTCTCTTCTCGAGCTAGTCTTTTCTTCTGAGCTAGTCTTTCTCTTCTCGAGCTTCTCCTGTCTTCCTCGAGCTACAGTCTTTCCTGTCTCCTCTTTTCGAGCTAGTCTTCTCACTCTTCTCGAGCTAGTCTTCCCTTCCTCCTGTTTAGTAGTAGTACTTTCGTTCCTCCTGTTTAGCTGAGCTAGTCTTTCCTGTTCTTTTCTCTTATAGCCATTTTAGCAGTAATATAACTATAAGAGACTGGCCTGTAAATCATGTCTTTCCAGCCCTTAACCAGAAATCTAACGAATCCATAGTAAGAAAATATAATACAAACCAAACAAGTTGACTTAAATTAACAACTGAAACGACTGTCAAAGAGGGACCTCGTCCGCACACTTTCTAAACCTTCCCAAAGAAGAAAATGAAATAATATTTTCACTTGGAAGCAAATCTAGTGGGCTCAAAAGCCTTCACTAAGATAAATGAACACGGTTCACCCAGGAGGGTTATTATGGAAGTTCCTCAGGTCCAACAATAATGAGTAAACTTCTAAACCCAACCCAAGAACCAAACAACTGTAAGTCAAAGACAACAGTAATGACTTGACACCTTAACGAACTCACCCTTTTCAACCTTAAATGTAATACTCACGACCAGGTGAACCATCAGAAGTTGTATCCAGAGTCCAGAATCCTGGCAAGGTCGCCATTGTCAGGGAAACGCCTTCCCTGAACAAAATATTGATGGAAAAATTAATAAATAATAGTAAACCGAAGGATATTTATAATATGGTTTTTCTGGATTTTAATATAAAATTAAATAGAAATAAAAAGAAATATATCCGTTGTGGTTCAGGTCTGTTGGTGAGACAGGAGGTAATAACCGGAGAGGGGAGAATAGATGATGGTTGTCTCTCTGTAGGTGGTATGTCTCCGTAGTAGATGGTGAATCTCCTGGGACCACGAGGTTGAAATACCACACTGTAGGTATCCAAAGGTAGATGAGATCTTCTGCAACACCCTCTAACGCACACAAGTTAGAAACTAGAGAGGAGTTGTTGTGGAATTCCCGTTAAGTCCAGGGAAAATCTTGCTCGTAAGTCATGCGTCTGTCCTGGAGAACCAGTCCAGCGGCAGAGCTGATAATAAAGAAAATATTCTGGTTACCATAAGTCTTAAAACATTTAAGATAGAAAAAAGGGGTTTCAAGATGACCAAGTCACTACTGGTAACTAAAGAAAACATAATAATCAAACAAAGAAATACTCCTGGTAGAGCGCCTTACCTGATTCGGAGAAGAGTGAAGGTGAAGTGACTTTCCACTTCCCAACCCACACCAGGTAAGAGTCATACTACCAGGAGTAGAAAGTAAAAACCCTCAGACAACCGGGAACAAGAGTTTAGCTCCAGCCCGCTAGATGGAATTGCTGGCTGTAACTCGTTAATAATGCTCCCGGCTGACTGAACAACCGTTACCTTATTTACAACTACTTTTCCCTCACACTACCATCCCTCCATTTCCCCCCAAACTACTTCTTAAATCACAACCAAAGCTTCGCTTTGAAGCCAAACATGATGACTTAAACTGTATTGATAATTTAGCCAAACAGCACACTCTCTCACAAATTATTTACGTTGATGGTTCTGTTCACCAATCCACTGGTGCAGCTGGTAGTGCTGCTGTTGTCATACAGAGTGATGGCTCTCTTAAAGAAATTGGAGCACGCATCAATAACTGGGCCTCTACCCTTCAGACAGAACTGTTTGCCATACTCCTTGCACTCAAATGCGTCCATGTATCTAAGGTTAACTCTCTAATTGTAACTGATTCTCTGTCATCCATAAATGCTCTCAACTCATCAAGTATAACTTGTAGCATGCTTGTGTCAGAAGCCAGACACAGGTATGGTAGGATTGTGGATAGTAGAGTCAGAGTGCACATGCTGTGGATTCCATCTCACATTGGTCTTCAGATGCATGATAGAACTGATAAATTGGCTAAGTTTT
>WNWK01032116.1:0-22152 GCA_009830355.1 Cherax destructor
TTACACACATCACTATAACTGTCATCACCAACACCACTACCAACATTGTGTTCATTACATTTATCAGCAGTGATATATTCAACATTAATGTCAATGTGGTTAACCTCATCACACTCGGCACCACAACTCATATGACCCTCATCACTATTACTAACATTATGGAAACCACTGCCCTCATCACACTTGGCACCACCACTTATATGACACACATCACTATTACTAACATTATGGAGACCACTGCCCTCATCACACTCGGCACCACCACTTATATTACATTCATAACTATTACTAACATCAGAGACAGCACTGCCCTCAGCATGATGCTCACTATAGTTATCAACACAGCTGTTGGGTTCGTCATTGCCGTAATTAAGGACACCACCATCACCTTGTTCATCAGCCTTACACTCGCTTTCAGAATTTGTGACAATCTTGCTATTGGTATGCTCTACACATCTTTCCTTGTGCTGCTCAAGTTGTTGCTTCAGGAGAAATTGCTGTCTCTCCAGTAGTACTATGTGGGACTTCAGGTCGCTCATCATCAACACCTTTAAAAACAAGGCAGGAAACATAAACAGCTTACCACCTTTTATGTACAAAAAAGCTTCTCAGTTACTGTCACCAATTATTGCAACACTCATCAACAAATCCATCGAATCCTCCACCTTCCCATCAATCCTCAAAATAGCGAGGGTCACCCCGATCCACAAAGGAGGTGATCAAGCAGACTTGAATAATTATAGGCCAATATCTAACTTACCTCTGCTCTCTAAAATCTTTGAAAAATTAATTCATAGGCAGATCTATTCCTACCTCGTCTCACTCAATGTACTCAACCCCTGTCAGTTTGGATTCAGGACTAACAAGAGCACAAATTATGCTATTATACACATGCTAGATTTAATATACACATCACTTGAGAAGAAAGAAGTCCCACTGGGAATCTTCATTGATTTACGCAAAGCTTTTGATACAGTCGACCATGTTTTACTGCTCACAAAATTAGCACACTACGGTATAAGAGGTCACTCACTCAACTACCTAAAGTCATACATTAGTAACAGAAGCCAATACGTGTACACAAATGGAGCTAACTCTTCCACACAACAAATTACAGTCGGTGTCCCACAAGGAAGTGTCCTAGGACCACTCCCATTCCTCATTTATATCAATGACCTACTGAATGCATCGCAACTACTCAAACCCATAATATTTGCATATGACACTACATATGTCTTCTCTCACCCAAACCCAGTCATACTGGCCAACACTGTTAATGCTGAATTACAGAAAGTATCTACCAGGATGACGAATAATAAGCTTACTCTCAATACTGATAAAACCTATTTCATTCAGTTTGGAAACAGAGTTACAAATGTTCCACTTGATATAACCAAAATGGATCACCCATCACAAGACTCACAGAGAGAAAATTCCTAGGAATCTACCTTGACAGTAGCTTCAAATTTCAAACACACATTCAACAAATTTCAAAAAAAAATCTCAAAGAGAGTAGGCATACTATCAAAAATACGCTATTATGTGCCTCAATCAGCTCTCCTTGCACTGTATCATTCACTCATCTACCCTTATCTCACCTATGGAATCTGTGTATGGGGATCAACAACATTAAATCACCCTATACCACTCATAACCCAGCAAAAGGCTGCAGTCAGAATGATAACAAATTCCCACTCTAGACAGCATACTCCACCAATATTCAGAAGTTTAAAACTACTCACCATAAAGAACATTCACACTTATTCTTGTGCCTACTATATACATAGAACTCTACACTCAAATATAAACCCTCCACTCACCAACTCTCCTCACCAACTTTAACAGGACCTATGACCATAACACAAGACACAGATCACTTTTTTATATACTCCGTGTCCATATCACCCTGTGTAAAAATTCTATGCACATAAAGGGCCCAAAATCTGGAATTCATTACCAGCAAATACTAAAATAACCTGGTCTGAATACTTATACTGTAAACTACTTTCAACAACGTAATGTATTATTTTCCCATAATATAATTTCATTATTTGCTATTGATATAATTCATCCTACAAAACACTTTTAACTTGTCACAATATAACATCCTCAGATTGTAATTTGAGTAAACTTATTATCTGCCTTAAGCATAAGCTAATGTTAAATTTTAACAAACTTAATCAACTTTTCTAGTATTAAGTAGTCTATAAGCAATTAGATTTAGTCTGCCCATAATGCCATGATATGATAGTGGCTCTTTGCACTTCAATTCATAACTGTAATTACAAAATCTCGATGTAAACTTGCAATGAAATAAAATTATTATTATTATTATTACTTGTAGAAATAAAGATTATTATTATCATTATTATAAGTGTTGAATAGTGTAAGATAGTGCTGAGTAGTATAATATAGTGGTGAGTAGTGTAAGATGACTCTGAGTAGTGAAGATAATGTTGAGTAGTGTAAGACAGTGTTGAAAAGTGTAAGATAGTGTTGAACCCTTTGAGGGTCCAGAACCCCAATCTGAAAATTCCCCACAGGGTCCAACAATTTAAAAAAAAAATATTATTTTTTCTTATGAAATGGTAGAAAATCTTTTTCTGAAGGCAATAAAACAAAAAGTACGAAATTTGATAAAACATTTACGAAATTACGCTCTAGCGAATTTTGCTGTGTAAGCGATATTTACGCATCGGCGATTTTGCCCAATTTGAGTCCTATTTTTGGCCAATTACATTATTCCATTAGACAAAATTCTTAGCTATTTCGCTGGTATGTGTTCCATTTTATCTATTGAGCACAAGAAATCTCCCAATAAACTATTTCAACTACCCAATAAAGTGATCGAAAATGGGTAATTTGGCCAATTTCACACAAAGTTGAAAATATTTAGTTTCAAAATAGGGTCCAGAATAAACAATGCATGCATTTTTGCACAAAAATAACATTTCCTCTGTTTATTAGTTACGTTTCCAGGCTTTACAGATGAATTCCATTTTGATTTTTTATTCATATAAAAATTTTTATTCACACCAAAAAATTAGAAGATTTACTGTTATGCAATATTGTAATAATTGTTTAAATAATATCTGCGCATTCGTGAACGCACATTAGACCCACATGTTGACGTGTATTGGACGCGTGATGTGATTTGTTTACTCTTCAAAATCGGCAAAAATCAAACATTTCCGCTCATTTGAGTTCAATTTCAAGCTATTTTCAATACTAAAACCAATAAATATCATCCCTATTTCTGTAATATATCATCTATTATATCATTTGATACCAGGAAATCGCGAATATAACCGTACAAACCATACGAAAATACACCGCAAGTCGCTGTTTTAATTCAAAAACACTGTAGCAGTTTTTTTTCAAATTATGCACTGCGTGCTGCAAGATTTGTTTTACTTGGTGTAGATTTACCTCATAGATGACTTCTCTCATATCTAGGCCCAAATTTACTGCTCACAGCTTATCTGAGTGAGCTGAGCTCATGGCGTAGTACTACGTAAAGGACCCCAATGGAAATAATTCACTCTTTCTGATTTTTTGGGGTTATCCTAGGAAATTTACATGATGCATGATAATTGTACTTATTTGAAGTTGTGCCTAATTAAATTTACTAACTATACATAATTTTTGCTTGTGGTAAGCTATCAGCGATCTTGTGTATGCTAAATACATCATTTTGATAATTCAAACATTTGTTACGTAGGACAGTACACTACAACACTTAACTTGCCACCAGGCCACGGGCCGGGTGGGAAAAGCTCTCCCTTCACACGCTGAGGGTCCGGGTTCAATTACCGGCAAGGGTAGAAACATTAGGCATGATTCCTTACACCGGTTGTCTATGTTCACCCATCAGTAAAGTGGGTACCTGGTTAATAGTCGACTGGTGTGGGTCGCATCCTGGGACAAAACTGACCTAATTTGCCCGAAATGCTCAGCATAACAAGCGGCTTTCTATATAGTAGTATGTCATTGATGTCAGCTAGGACTGTATACCTTGTACATGTACTTGTAGAAATAAATATATTATAATTGTGGCACTCAGTAGCTAGGTCTAGTCTTAAGTAGGTTGTAAGCAGTAGTATTAGTCTGCCTGAGACACATGCTAGTGGCTTTCTTTTTGTGCCTAATGATATTTTATTACACTTAAACTTCATTTTTATATTGCATAAACAAACAAAATTTGCTTGTTTGCTTTTTTTTGCGTCCTGTAGCTTGGTTGGTAGCGCACTCAGATCATATATTGAGGTCCGTGGTTTGATCCCCGGTACGGGTGGAAATATTGCATGTTTCCGTCTATGTTCACGTAGCAGTAGATAGATAGGTATCTGGGTGATAGTCGACTGGTGTGGGTTGCATTCTGGGGACAAAAATTGGCCTAATTTGTCTGAAATGCTTTAAATAACAAGGGATTTTCTATACAGTGTGCCACTGATATCAGCTAGGTTTGTATAGGTTGTACATGTACTTGTAGAAATAAAGATTATTATTATTATTATTATAATTTGCTTTAACTCTTGTGGCAATCCATCAACGATGTTATGTACGATAAATACATGATTTTGGCAGTTTTAATATTTTTTTCCGTAGAACTGTACTCTATAGCACCTCTGGGAACTTTAATTATATCTCTACATTGTTGATTAATTACAAAATTTGACATTTTTCCCCCAAGGCTCCGAGAGAGAGAGTTCAGTACAGCGTACACTGTGGTGGCCCTCAACAACAACAACAACAGTGGACGTCTTCACAACAACAACAACTTGGACTCATCAATATACAATATTCTTCATGTATCTGCGATGACAGAGGTAAAGTACCAGTGCTGGAGCACAATGTTCTACTGTAACTTACACCCAGGCTTTAAATATTAAGATATTACAAGGATCACAGTGGAAATAAGTCACTGTGTCTGACGTTTTGTGTTATCCTGGGTAAGTTGTTATGCTATATAAAAATATCACAGCAAAAATAGGAAAAACATCTGAGTGCTTTCATGTGTTTAAACACGTATCTTCAGAGGAATAGGAAGAAGAGGCAAGAGAAGCACATTTTAAATGTAAAATGTAAAAATATTTATCACAAAACAGTGTTCTTTGTCAGACGAACAAATAACTTCATGTTGGACTAATTTATGTAATTGATGGGTTTATGTGAGATGTTGTCACCTGATTGTAACATTTAAAATGTGCTTCTCTTGCCTCTTTTTTCCTTTTCCTCTGAAAATATGTGTATAGGCACATGAAAGTGCTCAGGTGTTTTTTCTATTTTCACTGGTATTTTTACACATACACAATCTTGCGATTATATTGTGATTTCTTCCATGTTAAACTATGTGATAATTTTACTTATGTGTACCTGTATCTAGATAAGCTAACTTACACAATGTATGTGGAGTCTAGTGGTGACTGAGGCAAGTACCAATGCTAGTGCAATGTTTTTATCACAAATATTGTCCAGTGGTCCCCAAACAGTTGACAAAAATAATGTTTCTTGATTGTGTTGAACTTTTTATCTTGTGTCCATTTATCAGCATTGATTTGTCCGGGTTCTCTTCCTTCAGGGTATTGCGGAATAAGATACCTGTGCAATGTTTGGGTATCTTTATTATGGTAACATTTCACCAGAGAGTGAAAGCATCAGTCTGATACAAAGAAGAACAGTGGAACATGAGAAGTTTGAGGTAATAAAAAGTGTGCATATGCTGCACTTTTATCATGTCAAAGCCAGTCATAGCATGAGCCACTTCAAGAAGAGAGCCAAAAGGTACCTAATGAATGTAGCGACAGAAAGGGAGGAGAATGATTTTGTATTTTTTTAGCTAACACATGTAAATGTAAATAACTTTTTACCTTATTCCTAGTATATATCCTTTATAGTATACCTGGAGTTTACCTGGAGAGAGTTCCAGGGGTCAACGCCCCTGTGGCTCGGTCTGTGACCAGGCCTCATGTTGGATCAGGGCCTGATCAACAAGGCTGTTACTGCTGGCCGCATGCAGTCCAACGTACGAACCACAGCCTGGCTGGTCAGGTACCAACTTTAGGTGCCTGTCCAGTGCCTGCTTGAAGACAGCTAGGGGTTTATTGGTAATCCCCCATATGTATGCTGGGAGGCAGTTGAACAGTCTTGGGTCCCTGACACTTATTGTGTTGTCTCTCAACGTGTTAGTGGCACCCCTGCTTTTCATTGGGGGGATGTTACATCGTCTGCCGAGTCTTTTGCTTTCGTAGGGAGTGACTCTCGTGTGCAAGTTTGGTACTAATCCCTATAGAATTTTCCAAGTATATATAATAATGTATCTCTCCAGCCTGCGTTCTAGGGAGTACAGGTTTAGGAACTTCAAGCGTTCCCAGTAATTGAGGTAGTTTATCGCAGTTATGCGTGCTGTGAAGGTTCTCTGCACATTTTCTAGGTGAGCAATTTCACCTGCCTTGAAAGGTACAGTTAATGTGCAGCAAAATTACAGCCTAGATAGAACAAGCGACCTGAAAAGTGTCAACATGGGCTTGGCATTCCTGGTTTTGAAGGTTCTCATTATCCATTACTGTCATTTTTCTAGCAGATGCGATTGCTACATTGTTATGGTCCTTGAAGGCGAGATCCTCTGACATGATCACTCCCAGGTCTTTGACATTAGTTTTTCATTCTATTGTGTGGTTGGAATTTGTTTTATACTCTCTGTGGCACTTGAGGTTTGCTCAAGGCAAATTCCCTTAAGGAAAAGGAGGAGAAGATGCAAACTGGAAAGAGAGAGGCGCTTCCTATACAGGAGGCCAATATATCTGAAATACGAAGGGAGACACTAGTCAGAGAAATAGCAAACATCGAATTAAAACTAAAGGAATCTTACAGGAATCAAGAAACGCTGGAAGAACAAAAAGCCATAAATGAAATTTAAAGAAACCCAAAGTATTTCTTTTCTTATGCAAAATCAAAGTCGAGAACAACAACCAGTATTGGGCCCCTACTTAAACGGGATGGGTCCTACACAGATGACAGCAAGGAAAAGAGTGAGTTACTTAAGTCCCAGTATGACTCAGTTTTTAGCGAGCCGCTAACCAGACTGAAAATCAAAGACCTAAATGAATTTTTTATGAGAGTGCCACAGAACTTGACAGACGCATGCCTATCTGACATCACCCCGACGCCAAATGACAATAAATGACATGCCCATGCACTCCGCTCCAGGCCCAGACTCGTGGAACTCCGTGTTAATCAAGAACTGCAAGAAGCCCCTATCACGTGCTTTTAACATCCTATGGAAAGGGAGCATGGACACGGGTCGTCCCGCAGTTACTAAAAACAACAGACATAGCCCCACTCCACAAAGGGGGCAGTAAAGCAATAGCAAAGAACTACAGACCAATAGCGCTAAAGTCCCATATCATAAAAATCTTTGAAAGGGTTCTAAGAAGCAAGATCGCCACTCATCTTGATACCCATCAATTGCACAACCCAGGACAGCATGGGTTTAGAGCAGGCCACTCCTGTCTGTCCCAACTACTGGACCACTACGACAAGGTCCTGGATGCTCTAGAAGACAAACAGAATGCAGATGCTATATACACAGACTTTGCAAAAGCCTTTGACAAGTGTGACCATGGTGTAATAGCACACAAAATGCGTGATAAAGGAATAACAGGAAAAGTTGGTAGATGGATCTATAATTTCCTAACAAGTAGAACACAAAGAGTAAATAGTAGTCAACAGAGTAAAGTCTGAGGAAGCTACGGTGAAAAGCTCTATTCCACAAGGCGCAGTACTCGCTCCCATCCTGTTCTTCATCCTCATATCGGACATAGACAGGGATATAAGCCACAGTGCCGTGTCTTCCTTTGCAGATGACACCCGAATCTGTATGACAGTGTCCACCATTGAAGACACTGCAAGACTCCAAGCAGACATAAACCAAATCTTTAAATGGGCTGCAGAAAACAATATGAAGTTCAATGATGAGAAATTTCAATTACTCAGACACGGAAAACGTGAAGAAATTAAAATCTCAACGGAGTACAAAACTAATTCCAACCACACAATAGTGCGAAAAACTAATGTCAAAGACCTGGGAGTGATCATGTCAGAGGATCTCACCTTCAAGGACCATAACACCGTAGCAATTACATCTGCTAGAAAAATGACAGGATGGATAATGAAAACCTTCAAAACCAGGGATGCCAAGCCTATGTTGACACTTTACAGATCGCTTGTTCTATCTAGGCTGGAATATTGCTGCACACTAACTGCACCTTTCAAGGCGGGTGAAATTGCTGACCTTGAAAATGTGCAGAGAACCTTCACGGCACGCATAAGTGCGATAAACCACCTCAATTACTGGGAACGCTTGAAGTTCCTAAACCTGTACTCTCTAGAACGCAGGCGGGAGAGATGCATTATTATATACACATGGAAAATTCTCGAGGGATTAGTACCAAACATGCACACGAACATCACTCCCTACGAAAGCAAAAGTCTCGGCAGTCGATGTAACATCCCCCCAATGAAGAGCAGGGGTGCCACTAGCACGTTGAGGGACAACACAATAGGTGTCAGGGGCCCAAGAATGTTCAACTGCCTCCCAGCATACATCAGGGGGATTACCAACAAACCCCTGGCTGTCTTCAAGCAGGCACTGGACAGGCACCTAAAGTCGGTACCTGACCAGCCGGGCTGTGGTTCGTACGATGGACTGCGTGCGGCCAGCAGTAACAGCCTGGTTGATCAGGCTCTGGTCCAACATGAGGCCTGGTCACAGACCGGGCCGCAGGGGCGTTGACCCCTGGAATTCTCTCCAGGTAAACTCTGATGAGATTTTAATTTCCTCACGTTTTCCATATCGGAGTACAGTGGACCCCCGAGTAACGAACAAACTTCATTCCAGAAGCCTGCTCAAGTACCATTACCGAACGAATTTACTCCCTTAAGAAATAATGTCAAGTAGGTTAGTCCATTTCAGACCCCCAAAAATACACTTACAAAAGCACTTACAATATTATACTTACATAATTGTACCATTTCCGGGGTGTTCATATCTCGGGGGCCACTGTAATTGAAATTTCTCATCATTGAACTTCATATTGTTTTCTTCAGCCCATTTAAAGATTTGGTTGATGTCTGCTTGGAGTCTTGCAGTGTCTTCAATGGTGGACACTGTCATGCAGATTCGGGTGTCATCTGCAAAGGAAGACATGGCACTGTGGCTTATATCACTGTCTATGTCTGATATGTGGATGAGGAACAGGATGGGAGCAAGTACAGTGCCTTGTGGAACAGAGCTTTTCACCGTAGCCGCCTCAGACTTTACTCTGTTGACTACTACTCTTTGTGTTCTACTTGTTAGGAAATTATAGATCCATCTACCAACTTTTCCTGTTATTCCTTTATCACGCATTTTGTGTGCTATTACACCATGGTGACACTTGTCAAAGGCTTTTGCAAAGTCTGTGTATATAACATCTGCATTCTGTTTGTCTTCTAGAGCATCCAGGACCTTGTCGTAGTGGTCCAGTTGTTGGGACAGACAGGAGCGACCTGCTCCTAACCCATGCTGCCCTGTGTTGTGTAATTGATGGGTATCTAGATGAGTGGTGATCTTGCTTCTTAGAACCCTTTCAAAGATTTTTATGATATGGGACGTTAGTGCTATTGGTCTGTAGTTCTTTGCTATTGCTTTACTGCCGCCTTTGTGGAGTGGGGCTATGTCTGTTGTTTTTAGTAACTGCAGGATGATCCCAGTCTCCATGCTCCCTCTCCATAGGATGTTAAAAGCATGTGATAGGGGCTTCTTGCAGTTCTTGATGAACACGGAGTTCCATGAGTCTGGGCCTGGAGCGGAGTGCATGGGCATGTCATTTATCGCCTTTTTGAAGTCATTTGGTGATAGGGTAATGTCAGATAGGCTTGTGTCTATCAAGTTCTGTGGCACTCTCATACAAAATTAATTTAGGTCTTCGACTTTCAGTCTGGTTAGCGGCTCGCTAAAAACCGAGTCATACTGGAACTTTAGTAGCTCACTCATTTCCTTGCTGTCATCTGTGTAGGACCCATCCCGTTTAAGTAGGGGTCCAATAATGGATGTTGTTCTCGACTTTGATTTGGCATTAGAAAAAAATGCTTCGGGTTTCTTTCAATTTCATTTATGGCTTTTAGTTCTTCCTGCGTTTCTTGATTCCTGTAAGATTCCTTTAGTTTTAGTTCGATGTTTGCTATTTCTCTGACCATTGTCTCCCTACGTTTTTCAAATATATTGGCCTCTTGTAGCCGCTCTGTTATTCTTTGCCTTCGCCTGTATAGGGAGTGCCTCTCTCTTTCTAGTTTACATCTTCTCCTCCTTTTCCTTAAGGGAATTTGCCTTGTGCAAACCTCAAGTTCCACAGAGTTAATTTGTTCTAGACATAGGTTAGGATCCGTGATGCTTAGGCTATCTTCCCAGTTTATATCATATAGGACTTGGTTTACTTGGTCCCACCTTATGTTTTTATTATTTAAGTTGAATTTGGAGAAGGCTCCCTCGCGACTGATCACATTTTGTCGGTCTGGGGCCCCCCCCATACATGTCTGGACTTCTATTATGTTGTGATCTGAGTATATTGATTTTGATATGATGACATTTCATATCAGATCATCATTGTTAGTGAAGATGATGTCCAGCGTATTCTCCAATCTTATAGGCTCTATTATTTGCTGGTTTAAGGTGAATTTGGTGCAGAGATTTAAAAGCTCGTGTGTGTGCGAGTTTTCATCTGAGCTGCCTCCTGGTGTTATCTCTGCTACCACATTGTTTGCAATATTTCTCCATTTTAGGTGCCTTAGGTTGAAATCTTCCCAGGAGCAAGATGTTCGGGGTAGGAGCTGGAAGGTTTTCCAAACAGTGGTCAATTTTCAGAAGCTGTTCCTGGAATTGTTGGGACATTGTATCCGGAGGCTTGTATACAACCATGATGACCAGGTTTTGATTCTCGATCTTTACTGCTAAAACTTCAACTACATCATTTGAGGCATTTAGTAGTTCTGAGCATATAAGTGACTCTGTGATATACAGGTTAACCCCCTTTTTGTCTGTTCTCTTGTCACATCTGTATAGGTTGTAGCCGGGATCCATATTTCATTGTCCAAGTGATCCTTTATGTGGGTCTCTGTGAAAGCCGCAAACATAGCATTTGACTCTGTAAGCAGTCCACGGATGTAAGGTATTTTGTTGTTCGTCGCTGGCTTTAGACATTGTATATTTGCAAAGATGAATGTCGTCGGATTGGTGGTATGGGGGGGGTCTTTTTTTCCTTGCAATAATAATAAGATATCTCCTATATTGTATAATAATAAGGTATTAAAAGGACCCCAATAGAAATAAGTCTTTCTGCTGCTATGTATGATAATCTATGTGACTGTATTTGTGTATACCTGAATAAACTTACTTATAATCATTTCCAGGCTGAAGGACTGATTACCTCAAACTCCTCATCTTCTACCATTCTTCTCTGTATTTGACTGATGAAGCCACTGGCTGATGAAATACTTCCACAATAAAGATACTAATATGTTGCACAAGTGTTTTATTCATCAACTTTTTGGCTCTCAAAACCATTTACAGTGGACCCTTGGTCATCGGCTGTTCCTGTTATCGGCCAACTCGGTGATAGGCCGGTTTTTCAGCTCCCGGTGATCAGCCGTTTTTTCGGTCATCAGCTATATGGGACGCGTCCGTCCGCCGGCTGGGGCCGCTTGCGCTTCAGTTTGCCTGTGTGTGTCGGTGCATGAGGAAGCTTCTGCTCATTCATCCAAACATTTCGCTGGTTTTTCGTGGTTTTTTGTCAGTGCAACTGCGAAATAACCATGGCTCCCAAGAAAGTTCCTGTTGTAAAGAAAGTGAGAAACACCATGGAATTTAACACTTTGGGGTCGATAGGCCTTCTTGGAAACATGTTCTCAGGGTCGGAAATGTTTTGGAAAAAAAAAACAATTTCCTATGAATTGATAGAGAATCTTTTTCCGATCATAACGACACCAAAAGTTTGAAATTTGAATGAAAACTTACAGAATTATGCTCACGAAGTTATCGGTCTCGAAGATGTTTAAGCATCGGTGATTTCAACCACTTTGAGCCCTATTTTTGGCCAATTCCAATGATCCAGTCCACTAAAATCATAGCTATTTCGCTAGAACTCAGTTTCTTCTATCGATTGAGTACAAGAAACCGACTATTTACCAATTTCAACTACCCAATATAGTGGTCAGAAAATTACAATTTGGCCAATTTCACACAAATTTCAAACGATGCCAATTTCAAAATAGCGTCCAGAATAAACAAGGCAGACATTCTTGGCACTAAAATAACATCATCTCTGTTCATTAGTCACGTCTCCAGGCCCCTCTTACATTACTTTTGCTTTCCATTTTTAATTTTTATTCTCACAAAAAATAGAAGATTTACTGTTATGTATACAACTGCATCATTGTAAAAATGGTATAAATAATATCAGCATACTTGTGCAAGAATATTAGACTCGCCAGTTGATGTGTATTGGACGCATGGTGTGATTTGTTTACTCTTGAACATCGGCGAAAATTGGACATTTTCACTACTTTGAGCTCAATTTCAAGGTACTTGTCATTGTCAAACCAATCAAAATCATCTCTATTTCTGTAATATATATTCCATTCTATCACAAGAGACCAAGAAAACGAGAATACATCAATAAATACCATACGAAAATAGACTCCAAAGTCGCTGTTTTAAACAAAAAAAACGGTCGGAGTTTTTTTTTCTCATTTTTCTCATTAGTACGGCAGGATTTTTTTATACTGCGCACACTGACCACATAGACCCATTCTTTCATATGTAAGCCTACCAGCCATTTCTTGCTTAATTTGAAGCCGCTAGAATTTACACGTACTAGTACGGCACCAACCCCTGCTCGTAAAACGTACTAGTACTGCACCGACCCGAAACGGTTAAGAGAGGTGATTGAGAAATATGACAGAAATATGCCAGGATGTTTGGGAAAAACAAATCAACTATTACATCCATCCTGGCAAAGAAAGAACAAATCAAGGATGCTGATGTTGCCAAAGGAGTAACTTTTCTAACGACACAAAGGTCACCAATAATGGAACAAATGGAAAAGTTATTGTTATTATGGATTAAGGAAAAATAAATAGTGGGAGACAGTGTAGTGGAGTCTGTTATTTGTGAGAAGGCAAGGCATTTGCATGAAGATCTTGTGAAGAAAACTCCTGGAACAAGTGCTGCTGGTAGTGAATATAGGGCCAACAAAGGCTGGTTTGAGAGATTTAAGAAGTGCAGTGGCATACACAGTGTTGTAAGGCATGGTGAGGCTTCAAGTTCAGACAAACGTGCTGCCTCACCATGAATTTTAGGACTACATAAAAACTGAAAATCTGAAACCCCTACAAGTGTTTAATTGTGATGAAACAGGCCTGTTTTGGAAGAAAATGCCAAACAGGACCTACATCACGCAGGAGGAAAAAGCACTACCAGGACACAAGCCTATGAAAGACAGGCTAACTCTCTTGTTGTGTAGTAATGCTAGTGGGGATTTCAAAGTGAAGCCTTTACTCGTGTATCACTCTGAATATCCCAGTGTGTTCAAGAAACACAATGTCCACAAGAAAAGAGCACAAGGCAAATTTTCAGAGATTGGGTTAATGAAGTGTTTGGCCCAAGTGTGAAAAAATACCTTCAGGAAAACAATTTGGGACTCAAGTGCCTCCTGGTACTGGACAATGCTCCTGCACATCCTCCAGACTTGGAAGACCAAATGTCCAGGGACTTCAAATTTATAAAAGTGAAGTTCTTGCCTCCTAACACAACTCCTCTTCTCCAGCCCATGGACCAGCAGGTCATTTCTAACTTCAAAAAACTCTACACAAAGGCAGTGTTTCAAAAGTGCTTTGAAGTGACTTCGGACACTAATTTGACCCTAAGAGAGTTCTGGAGGAATCACTTTAATATCTACAACTGCATAGGTCTTATAGGTAAGGCTTGGGAGGGAGTGACTTCCAGGACTTTGAACTCTGCTTGGAAAAAATTGTGGCCGGATTCTGTCCAACAGAGGGATTTTGAAGGGTTTGAGGCTGACCCTGATGACCCTGTGCCTGTTGTGGAAGGTATTGTGGCATTGGGCAAGTCCCTGGGGTTGGAGGTGAGTGGCGAGGATGTGGAAGAGTTGGTGCAGGACCACAGGGAAGAACTAACCACTGAAGAGCTGCAAGAGCTGGAACTGAAACAGCATCAGACCAGAGTTGAGGAACTTGCTTCAGAAAAGGAGGAGGAAGAGGAAGGGAAGGAGGTGCCTTCTTCAGTGATTAAGGACATGTGTGAAATGTGGAATAGGTTGCAAAGTTTTGTTGAAAAATACCATCCTGACCAAGCTGAAACAAGCCATATCTGCAACATGTTTAGTGACAAAACCTTGTCCCACTTCAGGGAAATCTTAAAGAGGCACCAGAAACAGAGCACTCTGGACAGGGGTCCAGTGACTCTCAAGCTGGTCCTAGTTACATTAAAAGAAAAAGAAGGGAAGTAACTCCAGATAAGGACTTGTTACCTGAAGTCTTTATGGAGGGGGATTCCCCTTCCAAACACTAACTCCTCTCTATTTTCTCCTCCCTATCTTCCAGAAGCCAGCATTAGTCTTCAATAAAGGTATGTAATACAGTCTCTCCTCACTTAACAACGGAGATAGAGGCCTAAGACCCCGTTGGTAAACAATTTTGTTGCTAATTAACCCTTTCAGGGTCCAAGGCCATTTTTGGAAGGGGTGCGCCAGTGTCCAAGAATTTAAAAAAAAAATTATTTTTTCTTATGAAATGGTAGAGAATCTTTTTCTGAAGGTAATAAAACAAAAAGTACAAAATTTGATTGAAAATTGACGAAGTTATGCTCTCGCGAATTTTGATGTGTCAGCGATATTTACGCATCGGCGATTTTGCCGACTTTGACTCCCATTTTAGGTCAATTACATTTTTCCAGTCGACCAAATTCTTAGCTATTTCACTAGTATTACTTCTATTCTATCGATTGAGCTCAAGAAATCGCCCAGTCAACTGTTTCAACTCCAAAATAAAGTGATTGGAAATTGGTAATTTAGCCAATTTAACTCAAAGTTCAAAATATTCCAATTTCAAAATAGGGTGCAGAATAAACAATGCAGGCATTCCTGGCACTAAACTAACATTTTCTCTGTTCATTAATTACGTTTTCAGTCTTTACAAATGAATTCCATTTTTATTTTTTATTCAGATAATGAATTTTTATTCAAACCAAAAAATGGAAGATTTACTGTTATGCAATAATGTAATAATTGTACAAATAATATCACAACATTTGTGAACGTATATTAGACCCACCAGCTGGCGAGTATTAGACGTGTGAGGTCATTTGTTTACTCATGAACATCGGCAAAACTTTAACATTTCTGCTATTTTGAGCTCAGTTTCAAGCCATTTCCAGTTCTAAAACCAATCAAAATCATCTCTAAATCTGTAGTATATCTTCCATTCTTTCAAATGAGACCAAGAAATCGCAAATACAACTATAAAAAGTATACTAAAAAAACACTGCAAAGTCGCTGTTTTAATCGAAAATTACGGTGTCAGTTTTTTTTCTCTCATTATGCACTGTGTGCTGCAGGATTTGTTTTATGTGGTGCACACTTACCACATAGATGTATTCTCTCATATCTAGGCCCAAATTTACCGCTCAAAGCTTATCTGATTGAGCTGAGCTCATGACGTACAACTACGGTTGTGTGTGTATTGTTCCAGTCACGGTATTGTGCCTTTTTTGTTATTTATAATAAATGATTTTTGGTAAATATTTTTTTCTCTCAGTTGTTTGTTGGACTATCTTATTGAAACTTGGGCAGTGTATGATGGAAAGATGCTTCTTAACATACACTAAAAATGAAAGAAATCGGACCATAAATAACGGAGTTGACTTCTCAGCCATTAGCCGCCCCTTAGCAGTATATTTTTGTATGGTTTTTATGGTTGTATTCTCGTTTTTTTGGTCTCATTTAATAGAATGGAAGATATATTACAGAAATAGATATGATTTTGATTGGTTTCATGACGAAAAGTACCTTGAAATTGAGCTCAAAGTTACAGAAATGTTCGATTCTTTGGCAATATTCAAGAGTAAATACCTGCCCAAGTGGCCAGTCCAATATGCAAGTCATGAGTGGGTTGACATTATTTATACAATTATTACAATAATGCAGTAGTCTGCATAACAGTAAATCTTCTATTTTTTGTGTGAATAAAAATTCCAAATGGTAAGCAGGAGTATTATTATAAGAATACATACGTACTAATAAATAAATAATAATAATAATAATACAGTAGACCCTCATTTAGCACGACTTTATGTTGCGCGTTTTGGGTATTACGTGATTGAAGAATTCCGGCACATTTTTATCTAACACGACGTAAACCTTATATTACACAATTCGCTGGAGGGGAAATTTTTTTTGAGCGCGCGGTCGCCTGCGGTGGGTTAAACCATTGAATCAGTGGGGGAGTCCTACTGTTATCCTCTCCCACCCACGCATCTCTCCCAGCGTTCAGTTTGATTCATACGTGTACAGGACAACAATAATCAGGAAGCTCGCTGTGTTTATTTACATACATTTTATCATTTTCATTGCATTTTGATAAATCTTTGTACACATAAAAAGAGGTAAACATAAGTCTGACTTACTGACTTGACTGAATGACTCACTGACTTGACTGAATGACTCACTGACTTGACTGAATGACTCACTGACTTGACTGAATGACTTGACTGAATGACTCACTGACTTGGCTGAATGACTCACTGACTTGGCTGAATCACTTGACTGACTTACTAAATCACTTGACTGACTTACTGAATCACTTGACTGACTTACTGAATCACTTGACTGACTTACTGAATCACTTGACTGACTTACTGAATCACTTGACTGACTGACTGAATCACTTGACTGACTGAATGACTTAAAGTTAGACAAACTAGTACCACCATCGACTTCAGTACCAGAACCTCTACCATCCACCTCAGCCCAGTAGGGCCACAGCATAACTCTCCACTCTCTTTACAATCATCCACAAACATCATTACCCACAATTTAAGGTAAGAAATACTATTATTTCTATTGCATTTGTAGTCTTAAGCAGTAATATATCACGACAATGAACTACAATTACATATTCGCCTTCAATTTTTACAAGATCTGTTGGTCTAAAAAAACTTGTTTGGCTTTTTGGGGACTACCAGGAACATAACCCTATTTTTCCCATAAGTTCTTCTAATTATCTAACACAATTTTACCTAACACAATGTTTTCAGGACCGTAACTACCGTGCTAAATGAGGGTCTACTGTACATATAATATATGTAATAATTATATAATAATATACATAATATAATAATATAAATTATTATAAGAATACGTACGTACTACTAATTATTAATAATAATAATATGTATAATAATGGTATAATTTTTTTTTTTTTCAACAAGTCGGCCATCTCCCATCGAGGCAGGGTGACCCAAAAGAAAGAAAATCCCTAAAAGAAAATACTTTCATCATCATTCAACACTTTCACCTCACTCATACATAATCACTGTCTTTGCAGAGGCGCTCAGAGACGACAACTGAGAATAAGTCCCTCCCAACTGTCACTATCCCAGACCCTACTTTAACCCTTTGACTGTTTGTGGTATATATACGTCTTACGAGCCACTGTTTCTGACGTATATATACTAAAAATTCTAGCGACCCACATGTGAGAGAATGGATCTGTGTGTCATTGTGTGCTGTATAAAAAATCCTGCAGCAGGCAGTGCATAATAGAAAAAACTGACCGTGTTTTTGGATTAAAACGCCGACTTTGAAGTGTATTTTCGTATATGATAGAATGGAAAACATATTACAGAAATAGAGATGATTTTGATTAGTTTCATGATGAAAACAATCTTGAAATTGAGCTGAAAGTAGCAGAAATGTTCGATTTTTGCCAATGTTCAAGAGTAAACAAATCACATCACGCCACGCGTCCGATACACGTCAACTGGTGAGTCTAATATTCTTTCACAAGTGCACTGATATTATTTATACTATTTTTACAATAATGCAGTAGTCTGCATAACAGTAAATCTTTATTTTTTGTATGAATAAAAATCAAAATAGAAAGCAAGAGATAAAAGGGCCTAAAGAGTGACTAATGAACAGAGAAAATCTTATTTTAGTGCCAGGAATGTCTGCATTGTTTATGCTGGACCCTATTTTGAAATTGACATCATTTTTATTTTGCATTAAATTGACCAAATTTCCAATTTCTGACCACTTTATTGGGTACAGTGGACCCCCGGCTAACGTTCATTCCAGATAACGTTTTTTTCGGCTAAAGGTTGCTTTTTACGTTCAATATTTTTTTCGGCTAGCATTATTTACTCAGCTAACGTTACGTACCAGACCTGTCTGCCTGCTCTGCGCTTGCGCACCTCCTCCCAGGACGCCAGTCCACCGTTGTTTACACTTGAGTGAACAACACCCAGCGCGCTCTTTCAAGCATTCACAATACATTTGGTGTCTTTTTTGGTGATTTAGTGACTGTGAAATAAGTCACCATGGGTCCAAAGAAGCTTCCTAGTGGCACCCCAGTGGTAAAGAGAGTGAGGAACACCATCGAACTGAAGAAGGAGATTGTAGAAAAATTTGAGAGTGGCGTACGTGTGGGTGAGCTTGTCAGGATGTACAACAAAAACACAGTTTAGCAGGCATTCAGGGAGTGTAGCAGGCATGCAAGGAGTGTAGCAGGCATGCAAGGAGTGTAGCAGGCATGCAGGGAGTGTAGCAGGCATGCAGGGAGTGTAGCAGGCATGCAGGGAGTGTTGCAGGCATGCAAGGGGTGTAGCAGGCATGCAGGGAGTGTAGCAGGCATGCAAGGAGTGTAGCAGGCATGCAGGGAGTGTAGCAGGCATGCAAGGAGTGTAGCAGGCATGCAAGGAGTGTAGCAGGCATGCAGGGAGTGTAGCAGGCATGCAGGGAGTGTAGAAGGCAAGCAAGGAGTGTAACAGGCATGCGGGGAGTGTAGCAGGCAAGCAGGGAGTGTAGCAGGCATGCAAGGAGTGTAGCAGGCATGCAAGGAGTGTAACAGGCATGAAAGGAGTGTAGCAAGCATACAGGGAGTGTAGCAAGCATACAGGGAGTGTAGCAGTAGTGCAGGGAGTGAGGAGTCCCCTTCCAAACACTAAGCCCTGCCCTGTCCTCCCTATCTTCCCGATGCCAGCAAGTCTCTTCAATAAAGGTAAGTAAATGTTATTTTAAATGTTTATTTCATTATTTATTTATAAATTTTAAATTGTATGTAGTATTTATGTGTGTTTTCTGTATGTAAAACTATAGTTATTCTTTAAAATTTTTTTTTTTTTTGTGAATATTTTTGGATGTCTGGAACGGATTAATTGTATTTACATTATTTCTTATGGGAAATAAGGCTTCGGATAACGTTTTTTTCGGCTAAAGCTCTAGCTCCTGGAACGGATTAAGAACGTTAGCCGAGGGTCCACTGTAGTTGCAATCGGTTTTTTGGCAGTTTCTTGTACTCAATTGATAGAACAAATGGAGTTCTAAAGAAATAGCTATGAGTTTGGTTGACTGGAACAATGGAATTGGCCGAAAATAGGGCTCAAAGTCGGCAAAATTGCCGTTGCGTATATATCGCAGAGATCACTAAATTTGTGAGAGCGTAATTCCGTAAGTTTTCCATCAAATTTCGTAATTTTGGTGTCATTACCATCGGGAAAAGATTATTATTTCATAAGAAAAAATAATTTTTTTTTTTTCAAAAATTTTGCGACACCAGGAGACGCCTCAGGTTGCGACAGTCAAGGGTTAAAGTGCAGGCATTGTACTTCCCATTTTCAGGACTCAAGTCCAACTAAATCAATTAGTAAGTAAAGTAAATTTTATTTCTTTGCAAGTATACATAGATATTGAATCCCTTCACAAAATATTATAATAATACAGTAGTACCTCTACTTACGAGCAGCTCCCAACTCGAACAACTATGTAAGTGTATTTTTGTAGGTGCTTTGTAAGTGTATTTTGGTGTCTGAAATGGATTAACCAAATTTTTCATTATTTCTTATGGGAAAAATTCCTTTGGTATCGGGACTTGAATAGCCGTCTGAAACGAATTAAGCTCGTAAGTAGAGGTACCACTGTATAATATAATAATAATATAATACATATAATAATAATTCATGTATAATAATAATGTACAGTGGACCCCGGAGTTCGTGATTAATCCGTTCCAGAGGGGCTGCGAACACGAATATAACTATCTATTTTCCCATAAAAATAATGGAAATAAAATTAATCCGTTCCAGACACCCAAAAAGTATTAAAATAAATTCTTTTGTACAACAAATATACTTTAAATTACACAGAAAACAATGAGAAATAAGAAATAAACAGTAATCATGTCACTTACCTTTATTGAAGAGTTGTTGATGTGGAAGATGGGAGGAGGGAGAGGATGGAGTAGTATGTTAGTGTTTGGAAGGGAATCCTTCCATTAACACTGCAGGTACCAAGTTCTTTCTGGGGTTACTGGCGTTTTCTTTTAATGCCACTAGGACCAGGTTGAGAGTCACTGGACCCCTCTCTAACCAAAAATCTGTCCAGGAGCTCTGTGTCTGGTGTTTCTTTAAAGCATCCCTGAAATGGGACACCACATTGTCATTGCATGTTGCCAGCACGGCCTGCAACAGCTTTGTTAGGGTGATATTCATCCATAAATCTTTGCACATTAGTCCATTGGGCACAAATCTCCTTAATTTTTGAAGAAGGCAACTTCTTCCCTTTTCCTCCTCCTCCTCCTCCTCTCTGAACCATTTTCCTGAACTGTGGTCTGTTGTTGCTGTTGCTGTTGAAGCTCTTGCAGATCTTCAGTGGTTAGCTCTTCATTGTCCTCCTCCACCAACTGTTCCACATCCTCAGTACTAACATCCAACCCATGGACTTGCCCAGTGCCACAATGTCTTCCCCAACAGGGTCAGGCTCAGAGTTCTGAGGCTCAGCCCCAAAACCTTCAAAATCCTCTCTGGGATACAGTCTGCCCATAATTTTCTCAGGCTGAGTTCAAAGTCCTGGTAGTCCTCCTTCCAAGCCTTACACAATGCAGGATATTGAAATGATCTTTCCAAAAGTCTTTTAGGTTATATTAATGTCTGGGTCACTTCAAAGCACTTTGAAACATTGCTTTGGTTTAGAGTTTTTTAAAGTTTGAAATGACCTGCTGGTCCATGGGCTGGAGGAGAGGTGTAATAGGGGCAAGAACTTCACTTTGATGAACTTAAAGTCCTCCACAATTTGCTCTTCCAAGTCTGGGGGATGACAAGGAGCATTGTCCATTATCAGGAGGACTTGAGGCCCAAATTATTTTCCTCAAAATATTTCTTCACACTGGGGCCAAACACTTCATGGAACCAATCAAGGAAAATGTCCCTAGTGACCCATGCCTTATTGTTAGACTTCCACATCCACACAAATTAGCCTTGGCAACACTGCATCTCTTAAACTCAGGGATTTTCAGAGGATACACCACTTAAGGCTTCACTTTAAAATCCCGCTAGCATTACTACAACATAAGAGTTAGCCTGTCTTTCATAGGCTTGTGTTCTGGCAGTGCCTTTTCCTCCTGTGTAATGAAGGCCTCCTGTGTAAACAGGCCTGTTTCGTCACAATTAAACACTTGTTGAGGTTTGAATTTTTCAGCCTCTATGTACCCCTTGAATTCCTGCCCTATTTTTCAGCGCACTTTGTCAGAACTGGTTGCCTCACCATGCCTTATCACACTATGATGCCACTACACTTCTTAATCTGTCTAACCAGCCTTCGCTGGCTTTAAATTCGTTCACTTCAGCACTCGTTGCAGGCATTTTTTTGACGAGATCATCATGCAACTGCCTTGCTTTTTCAGATATTATCATGCTAACACTATCTCCTGCTAATTGTTTCTCGTTGATCCTCACCAACAGTCACTCGATCATCTCTGTTTGTGACCATACTTGCACCTTTCGCAACAACAGCATCCTTGATTTCCTTTCCTTGCACAATGGAG
>WNWK01032117.1:0-22151 GCA_009830355.1 Cherax destructor
ATACGTTTCCACTTCCTGCCAGTCGTGACACGTTATTTTTGCCTCGTCCCGTGGCCCCACTTGCCAGTCAAACCCCGTCCCCCTTACCTGCCAGTGTGCACGTGGCTCCACTTACTTGCCAGTCTAACACCTGGCCCCCTCCCCAAATCTAACCGTGGCTCCATTACCTCCAGTCGCACGTGGCTCCACTTATCCATCGAACACTGGCTCCCACCTCCAGTCGTAAATAAAAAATTTACAATTTATATTTTTTAATAAACCAGTTTCATGTAATTTTACATTCTCCACCCGTCAGGGTGACCGAAAAGGAAAAAAATTTCATTTTAAATTTTAAAGAAAAAGGGGGGTTATACGTTTTCTCCCGGCTTTTGCCCTTTCTTACGCACGCGGGTTCCCCCTGCTTACGGAGGAAGAATTCTGTTTCATTTCCCCCTGGACGAAAAAAGTAAATGTAATTAAGAACAAGCCAATAGAAAACGGAATTACCCCAAAGGCCCTTTTTGTATTTTATTTTTAAATTTTTTTAGATTTTACTGCCGAAGGGCTAGAATTCTGCATCCCATATCCATCCTGAGGTCGGGAAGACAAGAGCGTGGGGATAAAAAAAGACCTAAGAATGGCTCCAAAAAACTAACGGGAATACATTTAAAATTATATTTTAAATTGTGTTATCTGTTTCTCCAAATTTTAGGATGTGTTTGGAGAGAGAGAGAGAAAAACGTAAAAAACGTCACAATAACGTGGTGGAACCCCAAATAACCCATACTTTTGGGAAAAAAGTTTTTGGTCAAAACACAAGGTGAAAACACCAAAAAAAAAAGGGGAAGCACCAAAAAAACATTTAAATATAATTTTTCATTTTATATCAATGAAGTTATCTTAAGGGGGTAATTAACCCGATATAATTCAAATTTTCCCCGTTTGTCTTTCCCTGCGTCTTATATGCCGGAATATAGGTAGCTTTTATTATGTAATGGTACACAACTTTTATTATGAATTTGTACACCTTTTATGTTGATAAAGCTCTAAACAGAGCGAAACGTCGTCCCAATAAGAGTTTGTTCTACAACGTTTTTTTATCCTCCCAGACTATAGGCAGGACGTTTTGACCCACTGGGAAACATCGGTAAAGTTTTCTTCGGTGTAGACTTATTTATGAAAAGATATTTTCTGTCGAACGGTAGTCCATTTTGCCCCCAAACTTTGGAGGGTAGTTAGTTTTTTTCCCTATATCCACCCTGTGGATGATAGGGGTAGTTTATTTCCCCCTTCCTCCTTGGAGGGTGGGGCATTTATTTGTATCAACCCATTTGGAGGGTAGTGGCTATTTATTGTACCTCTTCCATCCTGTGGTATACTGGCTGTTTATTTGCCCTCATACCCATCCTTGGATGATACTGGCTAGTTTTTTGGCATTTCTACCCATCCTTGAATATATCTAATTTATTTGACCCCCCTTACCACCTATGGATGAATGGCTAGTTTATTGTGCACTCATCATCCTTGGATGGTAGGGGCGTTTTTGCACCTCATTCCACCGGGATGATGTGTTAGTTTTTTTACCCTATCAACCCAAAAACCCATAAAGGTGAATTACAAAAGGCCAAGTTTTGGGCCTTTTATTAAAAATATTCGGGATTTAATAAATAGTTTTTTCTTATTTTCAAAAATATAAGGTGGGTGAATGTAAACATGGGGTAATGCGTGTCAGAGTCACTAGTGGGACTTTATCCCTCCCTGATTGACACTTAACAGCCATTGGACTCTCTTACCCGTTTCATTTACACTTAACAATGAAACTGGATATGACGACCTTAAGGGGAGGGTTTTGGGGATAGTCTGTAGTGGTGGGGTGAGGGTCTGCGGTGGGGAGGTTACTTTGGGGGTGGTGCCCGGGTGGGGCTCTGGGAAAAAAGGGTTTGGTGGGAAAGGGTTAGCTGAGGGGTGGTGGTGAACTGTTTTTGGAGTAAGGGGGAATAGGGTTTTTTGGGGGGGAATATTTGGGGGGTTTGGTGTAGGGGGTTGTATTTTAATAAGTTTTTTTTTATACACGTTATCCGTTATCAACAGGGCAGCATTGTTAAGGGGAACCCCGGATCCCGTCGCAAAATGACTTTTTCCAGGGGGTTTTTTAAAGTTTTCCAAAGGGATTTGGGGTTTTTCCCGGCGGTCACCCCTGTCTCCAAAAAAAACGTTGTAACTTCACTGATTGGACGGGAAGCGGTGCGTTCAACTTAGCCGTTGGTGGGTTCTTTTTGGTGGATGTGTTGGGGAGGGGGAGGGTGGGAATGGTGGTGGAGGGGGTTGGTGAGTGATGTAGTAGAAGTGGGGGAAAAAATGATAATGGCGGGGATAAGAATCCTGGGAAAAAAAAGAAAGACCTGGATGGGTTTTATGGGAAAAAAGGGGTTTCGAACCAAGGGTTTGAGGGTTTTGATCAAGATTGTGATAATGTGCTTTTTAGGGTAACATTCACCCTTTTTTAACATTGGGTAAATGTATGTATAAGTTTACCCAGTGGGGTAGTCAGTTCTATATTTGGGATGAAGGTGAAGGGCTCTTGACCCCATTTAAATTGGTACTACCTCTCTTAGATCAGACCATATATCTCTTTTTTAAAACTGCATGACCCTGATGGGTTCAACGCTCTTTTTCATGAATACTGTAATAGTATAACTAAAAGGGTTTTTAATTAATGAAACAAGGGTGTTCGTGTGTGTGTGTGTGTGCGTGTACTCATTAATTGTACTCATCTAATTGTGGGCCCGGGTGAGACTCAGCTCCTGGAACCGCCTCTTCCGTCCGCTACTGGGTCTCTGCTCTCCCTCCATGAGCTTTTTATCCCCTTTTCTTAAACTATGTTTGGGTTCCCCCCTCCCCCTATATCGTTCGCTAACTATTCCACTTCCTGACTACTTTGTAGCTGAAGAAATGCTTCCTAACTCCCCTTTTACTCATCTGAGTCTTCAGCTTCCAGTTGTGTCCCCTTGTTTCTGTGTTCCCTTTCTGGGAAAATTCTGTCACTATCTACCTTTTCGATTCCCGCAGTATTTTTTATGTCGTTATCATGTCTCCTCTAACCCTTCTGTCTCCAGTGTTGTTTCCCTATTTTAACCTTTTTTCAATGGCATTCCCTATTGTAACTAGCCTTGAAAACCCTTTTGTTTTCAATTTCCTTGACTCGACCATTTTTTAAACGGGTTCATACCTGTTGGGTGCTAAAAGTGTAAGGTCTTGAAGATTCCCTTTTTAAAGGGTAACGGAAAGCTTTTGGGTTTTGCGGGCCCCCTTGCTCCTTTATCTGGTTATGGTTTTGGGCGTGCTTGTATATCATCCAAAGGGTTTTTTTCCCTTTGATGGGGTTTTTGGCCTTTGTCCCCTTTCTTCTTGTTTCCGACCCTCATTTTTGTTTTGGGAGGAAAAATTCAGGCCAGTTCTAGACCAATCAAGCGCCCGGTCTTTGAAGCCCTGCGGTCTTCACCCGATGTGATTCTCCTCATTAATTTAAATCTCTGCGAACAGAGACACTTCTGAGTCTATCCGTCCGTCGTGTGCGTGTGTGTGTGTGTGTGTTGTGTGTGTACTTCTATTTTTTTTGGGGGGGTCAATTAACATTCCCCCCCGTTTCACTGATTCTAGGCCCAATTTCCCGTTCCATGAGGGATCCTCCCCCCACTCACCCCTTCCGGCCCATTTAAACTTTGCTGAAAAATACCCTAACTTTCTTAAATCTGGTTTTAACCCAGTTATGACCCTTGTTGTTGTGTCACATCTCTGAAACATTCTGTCCCTGGTGTGTGTGTTTTCTGTGTTTTTAAAAGAGCAAGATTTTTTTCCCCCGAACGAGGGAAATACGACAAAACGATGACATACACAAAACCCAATTTCAGTGATTGCGACGTAAGAGACATAACCCGACAAAAGATGACTTAAGTCGCAGAAACGTAAATTCGAAGAAATATACCGCGCTTGGAACGCAAATCCATAAAACAAAAGGGAGGGAAAGGGAAAATAACTTCTATGTATGGAAAGGAATAACATATACTACATGGAACGCGAATCTATACTGATTATGGAACAAAAAAGGCTTACTGCCATGAATCAAAAAATAACTTTTGGACTTTTTGGGAAAAAATCATTCTGGGTTTTGGCAAGGAAAATAAAATACTTATCTTAAGATCTCTAATGGACACAACCCCCCGAAACAAAAGAATAAAACACATCGAAACACTTTTTGAAAAAAAAACAAAAAATGAAACACCGTTTTTTTAGGAATTTTCTTATAAAAGTTCGGTATTTGCTTTTTGTCCCTTTTTCAAACAACCAATCTTTAATACCATTTTTATCATAGGAATCTATATTTCTATATTGTTGAAGTTAAAATTTTTTGTGAAACTCTGGGTGTTTTTTGAACTTTCCCTCAGTGGTTTTATCAATCCCAGCTTAAGGACAAAGGGGAAGACAGTAAACAAATTTTAATTTTATGTCCTTGAATTTTATTGATAAAGCCCTTTTAAATCTACGTAAATATACCCCGATTCCATGTGTCAAAAAGTTCATCTTGTCTTTATTGTATCAGACAAGACGGGGTACAACAGAGGGTATCTTTATTGTTGAAACGTTTAGCCCATTGGGTTTTGTCAAAAACAGAGCCCTGTTGGCAAAAGTTTTAACAGTAAAGATACCCAACTGTTGCACATGTGTCTTTATCCAACTTGTCAGTATTTATCAATACTTCAACATAGCCATTGTTGCGGGACATTATAAACACGCAAGAAACACAAAGAGGCCTATGGGGAGGCCTACGGTACATGGAGTGAAAAGTGGTAATTAAAAGACTATCGGGACTAGTTAATTTTTAAAAAGTCGACAAAAAGAAGAGTAATTTTACCCCCCCAAACTGCCCAAAATGAAACCCGGAAAAAAATTTAAAATTGCTTCCAAAAAAATAAAATTTTTTAATGGACTTTGGGTGGATTGAGTTGTTGCGTTTTGATAAAAGATTTTGGATTTTTTTTTTGTTTTGGGTGTTTGGTTTGTTTTTGGGAAAAGTAGAGTGGTTGATGGTATGGGGGTTTTTTTGGTTAGTAGGGGATGGATGATGATGGTTGGGGGTGGTTTTTTGAAAAATAGTGGTTTGATGGTTGGTGTTGGTTATTATTGGAAAGTAGTGGGTTGTGGTGGTTATTATTGGAAGTATGTGGTTGTGGGGGATTTTGGTGTTTAGGGTTGAGGGATATGATTTTGGGTGGTTTATTATTTAATGTGGGGTTGATGGATGATGAGGGTTGGTGGTTTATTTTGGTTAGTAGTGGTTGATGGAATGTTTTTTTTTATTATTTAAGTAGTATGGTTGATGGATGATAGGGTTGGTTTTATTATTTAATATGGGGTTGATGGATGATGATGGTTGGTGGTGGTTGTTATTGGTAAAAATTTATAATGAATTTTGGTTTTGAAGGTGAGGGTGGTTAATTTAAAACGTTTTTTATTACAAAATGATAATAATAATTGTTCAGTAATAACCCCAACGAAACTCAGGAAATGCGTTGATGTTATTTCGACCCTCTTCTGGTATCCTCTTCAGCTAAAAAGGATAAAAATTACAGGTCAATTAATGATGATAGATGATGGTTTTAAGGTTTTTTGATCATTTTTGATTCGTTTTTAAAAAATAGTTGATTGTAGTTTCTGTTGAAGTCATGCTAAAGTTGTTCGTGTTTTTGTTCGTTTGGTTTTTAAAAAATTTCCCCGGGAGGGGATAGGCCGATTTTCCTCCTTTCTTTTTCTTATATTAGTTTAATGGGGAACAAAGGGGGCAATCATCAATCTAAATCTTTAATGATTTTTTTGGTATCTGTAACAGGTACAGTGTTTCCCCCCACCCTATAACCCAGTTTTCCCCCTACCCTCTCCTTTTATTATTCAGTTTATTATTATTTCGTTTATTAAAAAGGTTTTAGTGATAGGGTCTTGGACATACTACGGGCTTGGGGACGTCCGGAGCGAAGGAAATTTTTTTTTTTAGGGTTTTGATGTCTTTTGTTCGGGGTAGATTTTAAAGGAGTTTATAAAAGGGGGTGGGAAGTACTGTACCGAACGCTTGAAGGACGGGGGATGTTCTGTCCCGAGAGTCATCTGAACTCTGATTAAATAATTGAATGAAAAATTGAATTGTTCCTCTTTTTTGGGGGTCACCCCATTGAGGAAGATGGGCGCTATAAATTATACTTTTTTTCGTAAGAAAAAAAAGAAACATCATTTTTTTTTTCTTGAATATTCCATGTACAAGGAGCTGTTGTATAAAAAAGGGAAAAAATATTGAGGGATTGTAAACAAATAGTCATGTTCATTATACTTTATTGACGAAATATTGACATCCAGAAAGCCGCCGCTACATCAACCTTCCTCTGCAAGTGTAAGTTTAAATGTCGTTTTTTTCCCCTTTTTGTGCACTCAATATCACCATCAAACGAAACACATATTCGTTTTGGTTTTTTTTAAAATCTTCACTCACAAGAAACCATTATTGTGGGGAAACCCTTTAAAAAGTATCACAAACAAGTATTGTAATAACACTGACGTGTCAGTAATGGCATAAGTATCTATAAGGTAAAAAACCAGTGTGAGTGTTGGTACAAGGTGTGTTTAATAAAGAATAAAAAGACACAATACCGGACTGGAACAGTACAAAACCCCGAAAAATGGCGAAAAAAGCTCACGATGATTTTCCGGTCCGACTTGAACCTTCATTTTTGTATTGGCCCACACCTGGGTGTGAGTGGGCATTTGTAACTGTACCTACTACAATTTGGGCCCTTCCGGCTTCGCACCCCAAGATATCCTCATAACACAGCCACCGGGGGTGCTTTTGACCTGCCTTGTATAGGCCAGTGGGCCTTTCTGCAGTTTTCCCTCCATTCTTATGTTCTTATACAACGACTATCTTTTGGTCCTTCACACTCCCCCTTCCTCATAACATGCTCTCTCGCCATGGGTTCAAACCCCCCCTCGTTCCGTGTTTTTTTTAAAAATATTATTAATTGAAATGGTTGGGTAGCTGTGTCCATAACAAGACTTAGTATATTTGTTAATGTTTCCATAACAAGACTTGTTTTAAATTTTTTAATGTTTGGCTGAGTGTACAACCTTGATCACACTACAAGAACCTTTATCTGCGTTCACCTTGGGTTGAAAATAAAATCCACGGATATGTCGATGGCGAGGGAAAAGACTTGAAAAACTCGCTAACTTATATTCTTGTACACTAGTAAAATCCCGCACTCAATACTTCTACAAGACAAGACTCGCTCTTATATTCTTTTAAACTAGTAGATACTGCACTCAATAATTTTTACAAAAAGACTCGCTAACTTATATTCTTGTACACTAGTAGATACCGCACTCAATACTTCTACAAGACAAGACTCGCTAACTTATATTCTTGTACACAGTAACTACTGCACTCAATTTCTTCTACAAGACAAGACTCGCTAACTTATATTCTTGTAAATAGTAACTACTGCACTAATACTTCTACAAGACAAGACTCGCTAACTTATATTCTTGTACACTAGTAGTTACTGCCTCTAAACTTCTACAAGACAAGACTCGTAAAGACCTTCGTTGAAACAGAATCAGACTTCAATACAAGAAAACGTCGACTCCATCTAGGAAAAAGGGTCCATTAGAAGAATAAATTCGAAACTATTGATTTAAATAAGTAAAATATTTGTGGAACTCGTTCAGACGTGAATGAAATTAAATTTTTTAAATTTAAAGGTAATCACTGTTTCTTGTCATTTAGAATCTTAAGACGAAGAAAAGATTTTTGGGCGTTTGTTTAGTGCACATCAGTGCATCGATGAATGTTGTCGCCCATTATGGATACGGGTATTTTTGTTCGTTTTGGAAACATTTAACCTTAAAAAAATATTAAGAACTGCTGAGTGAAGGCATTTCATTGTAATATGGACCGGAAATGAGAGTCGTGGGTTGGTTTTTTTTTATTCTTTGTTTTTGGTGGTGTGTTTGTTTGTGTGTACTCCCAATTGTACTCCCCTAATTTGGTTGCGGGTCGGACCGCCCCTGGCCCCCCCCTCTTGCTGTTGCTCTGGGTCTCTGCTCTCCCCCATAGCTTTATCATACCTTGTCTTAAAACTATTAGGGTTTTTCCTGCCCCCATTACTTTTTTGTCCATTCCATTCCTGCTCTCTGTGGCTGAAAAAATTTTTCCCTGAATCCCGCTCATCTGAGTCTTCGCTTCCAGTTGTGTCCCCTTGTTTTTTTCCCTTCTGAACAATTATATCCCTTGTCAATTCCCCCCAGTATTTTGTATTCTTATATTTCCCCTCTGACCCTTTTTTCCTCCATTTTTTATCCTTTAAACCCTTTCTTCATAAGACAGCCCCCTAGTTTGGAAAAACCTTTCGAAACCTTTTTTTTCCCAGTTTCCTTGGCTTACCAGGTTGGGTTTCCCAGACTGGTGGATATTCTGTATGGGCCCTGCTCACGGTTCAGTTTTGCGACCTTTTAAGGTAACAAACCAATCAAGGGTTTCCGACCCCATTGCTGGAGTTATTGATTGTGCCTCCGGAGCTGTACTTATACTCACTAAATCTTTCTTTTAGGGTTTTATTTTGTCCCCTCTTGCTCTGTCAGCGGTCTTTTTTGCCCTTCTCCGATCCTCATGATTTTGCTTTTGGGAGGGTTAATTTGAAAAATGACCAGATGTCGAGCTTGTCGGGTCTGTTTAGCCCTGCCTGGTCCTCTTCCGATGTGATTCTCCTCATTATTTTCACATCATCTGCGAATAGAGACACTTCTGAGTCTATCCCATCCGTCTTTCATTTACATATCCAGGAATAACACTGGTCCTAGGACTGACCCCTGCGGTACCCCCTCGTCACAGGCGCCCACTGTGATACCTCACCCCACCATGACCCGTTGTTCCCTTTGAGGCCTGATCCATTCAAAATTCCCCTTTCCCGTTATCCCGCTTTTCTTCCACTTTTTATAAACTCTGTGAGGAAATTTTCGAAAGGGCCCTTTAGTCCCGAAAATAACAACCCCCCCCTTTTTTTCCTGCCTTACCCTGTTTTTTTATAGAACCCCCTGGGGGGTTTTTAACACAGGTTTCCTTTGGAAACCCTTTCTGTCTGGTGTTTATTTCCTGCCCTCAAGGGGTTCCCCCATTCTTTTTTTATATTTTTCAGGACTTTACCTTACTTAAAAAAGAAGGGCTATAGTTTAGTGCCTTTTTTTTCCCCTTTTTTAAAAAAGGGGGCTTTGGCCTTCTTGAAACCCCAGGGGCCCCGCCGGGGTTTTTGAATTTGTTAATGGGCCCAGTACCTCAGCCCTTCCCCCAAAAACCCCGGGGAGTATTGCCACCCACCCTTTGGGTATCGAGGTCCTGAGTCTGCTTCACCCCCCTCAGTTTGTTATCCCTCTGCATTGGGACACCGTTTGGGGACGAAAGTCCTGTCTACCCCTCCCCTTTCCCCAGGAAAACTTCCTTAAACCTCAAGTTACTCCTCACACCTCTTGATCATTACTTTGATTCCCCCTCTTCTCTCCTCGCCTTATCACCTGGTCCTTTACTGTTGTCTTCCCTTTTGATGTGACTGAACATCAGTTTTGGGCGGACCCTTTTGATGCTATGTCGTTTTCGTACTTTTTTTTTGGGGCCCCCCTCCTCGTGTGCATACTGTTTCTAGCTCTTCTACTAATCTCTTTGTTTACTTGGGTTCTTTGCCTTTTGTACCGTTTCCATTCTCTGATACTCTGATTCTTTGCCTCCTGCCCCTTTGGGGAAAAGGGGGTCTTTCTGGCCTTCCCCTTTAAACATTTGCCTCTGGGATAAACCGTTCCTCTGCCTCCTTTCACTTTGCCCCCACGTATTCCATCATTTCATTTATTGTCATCCTTTCCCTTTCCTTTCACTGGATGTCTCAGGGAAACCTCAATGTAGTTTCCTTTTTTAAAAAATCTGGTTTGTCTCTATCGGGACTGTTTCCCCCTCTCCACCTGTGGGTCTACAATGTACTCAAAAAGCCATATGGTCACTGGGTCCCCGGGGCTCTCGTGGGTTTTGTCTTCAATATCTAGCTGTTCAGGGTGAATACAAAATCTCTTTTGGGGTTTATTTCTCCCTCTCTCTGGTCGTGTCCCTGACATGTTGGTGCATCAGGTTTCCAGTACCCGTCCATCATCTTCTTTTAATTTCTGGACCCCCCCGTGGTTCATGGTTCTCCCATCGTCTCCCTTGGTTGAAATCCCTAAGTGCCGCTCTGCTCATGTGTGCTTTTTTTCCACCTCCCCAGGGTGTCCACCATCGCTCTTTTGTTCTCATGTATTCTTCTCCTGGCCTCCTGCAGTTCTGTGGGGGGTTATACATCACTGCAATGATTATCTTATGCTCCCCGACTGGATGGTACCTACATGAAATCCCGTTCTCTACCCCCCCCCATTTACCATTTCCTCAATCCCAACGGTGCCTTAAAGCAGTGACCCCCCCCCCCCTCTCCCCTTCTTTCCTCAGGATCTGATACCCCTTGGGAAGATTGCATCTGTTACTGTCTCATTTAGTTTAGTTTCTGTGACCGCTATGATGTCGGGGGATGCCTCATCTATTCTTTCTTTCCCCTCTTCATACTTATTTAATTCCAAGCTTTTTCCCCTTCCATTTAATTTTAATCAGATTTAATTAGTAAATTTATTTAATTATGATCAGTTTGTTTGGGTTTTTTCGCACTCTATTAATTTATTTAAATATTTTTCCCTTCTATTTTTAACTAATATTACTAAAATATTAATTAATTTTAATCTGGGTTTTAATCTTGTGGTAATTCTCGCATTAATAGGGAAGACAGGCTAATTTTATTAATGTGAACCCAAATATATGTGTGTATGTGGAACAGAATTTTTTTCCTTTTTCCTGCGTATCAAAAAACGATTTAAAAATGCCGGGGGGGCTTAAAACCCCCTTCTCCTGTATACATTACTAAATTTAATGGGAGAAACTTTCGTTTTTCCTTTTTGGGGGCCCCCCTCCTCGGTGGGATACTCCCTTGTTTGTTGAAAAAAAAATATATATATATATATATATATATATATTTTGTATATGTATATATATTTTTAAATTTTTAACTAAATTTCAGTTTAAGAAGGAAGGACGTAATCATTTTGTGGGGTCCCAAAAAACCCGAAAATCTTTATCTTGTGCCAAAAAAATTTAAATAAGAAGAGGATGGAAAAAAGTCGGGAAAGGGGGGGGGCGCACCCCCTGGCATACGATGCTAATTACCAATAACAGTAAGCGACTGGCAAATTAACACAAGGTCGGGGGGTAAAATGCCTCGCCTGGGAAAAAAAACGACGTCTTGAAGTTTTTAAAAAAGACCATAAAAACTCGTATGCAAATAAAAGAAGCAGGCGGCCAGGCTTGTCGACGTGGATATTATCCCCCCGGGGGGCCCCCCCCGCCCCTCTGCTGTTGGGGTAAACCCCCTATATCTTCCCTTAACATTTTGTGGGGGTTGTCAACCTCTCCCCCCTGCTGGGGATGGAAGGAGGGTGGGGCTCCCAACCTTTAAACCCCCTAGATTAGATGGTTGGGGGGGCACCTTTTCCCCCCCCCACCCCCCCCTTGGGTTGGGGGGGGTTGGGGTTTGGTGGGGGTTTTTTTTTAGTAGTGGTTTGGGGGGGGTTTTTTGGCTTGGGGTGATGGTGCAAAAATTCTCGGAGGTTGTGGTTGGGAAGGTGGTGGTAGTGGTCAAGTGGTGTTAACGCTGTGGTATAATGGTGGGCAGGGGGTATTAACGTGGTAGGGGGATGTGGTGGTGGTAGTGGTGCAGGTGGTGTTAACAGTGGTAGTGGTAGTAGTGGTGGTGGTAGTGGTGCAGGTGGTGTTAACAGTGGTAGTGGTGTAATGGTAGTGGGACAGGTGGTATTAACAGTGGTAGGGGTGTAGTGGTACAATGGTGTTCCCGTAGTAGTGGTGCAGGTGGTGCTAACAGCTGGTGAAATTATACGTCTCCTCCCGAAAAAAATTTTCCCAAAAAATATCACATAATTCAAAAAAATGGAAAGTCATTTCCTTCTTGAGAAGCAGTTTTCCACATGAAAAGTGCGGCTCATAATACTGAACCAGGGGCCCCCTCGTCACCCTTGCCCCCCCTGTTTGCTCTCTTATTTCCCGTCTGTCTTTCTTCCCCGGACGTTCTTTAATCCTCAGAACATTTTAACTTTTCTGTTGGGAAAAACGACTCAGTTGCAGAGAGAAACATTCTTTTCTTTTTTCCCGAGGAACAGGATCATCGGTCAGTCGTTGACTGAAGAACTCTTTCCCAGGCGAAACTCTCGTAAAATTCCCTCTGCAACAGTTTCTTTCCCTCCACCCCGGTTTTTTTGTCATATATCTCCACTTACTTTTGCCTGTTCTTCTTGTTTTGGGGTCAGCCGCGTTTCAACGCCGGTCCGTTCCTTTTCTTCATTTTGGGTCATTTACGTCCTTCCCCAAAAAAAAATCTAACCTAACCTACTTCTTTCCAATTTAAATTTTTTTTATTAGAAAAACCCTTCCTTAGGTTCCATAATTTATTGAGTCTTGAAACTTCCTAATTTTTGGCCATCCCGTCTGGTGGTTTTTTGGTGGCTTTCTACAGTGGGGAATATGCGTTTTTCCCTTCCTCTCTTACTGGATCTCTGTGTAAATTATTGCATGAAACTAGTTGGTTTTCGAGGTAGAATTTTTTGCTTCGAGTTTGTACTTATTTTCCAAGGGATTTGTCCCGCATGTTTCTGCCTGTCTTTTCAAACACTTTACATAGCATGCATGTTTAGTAATAGTGTCCTGTAATTTATACTGATGTCTATCATCATATTAAGAGCGTTTGCTTTTCGCTGTCTGTTATAGATCATCACTGCTTTTTTCAAGACTTCAGCTGTCCTCACCCTGTTTTTCTCTCCTTCCAAAATTCTTGTTTTTTCTCACTTTCTAAACTTGTTTTATTTAGCTGTTTAAACTTTTGTTTTATCTCTCAGATGTTCTAACATTTGATTTATCTCTCCTGTTCTAACCCTTTTTGTTTTATCTTCACTGTCCAACATTTTTATTTATCTCTCAGCTGCCCTAACATTTCTTGATTTATTCTCAGCTGCCCCTAACAATTCTTCCATAACATATAATGTGTGATATATCAAATTTTAAATTAAAAACAAGATAACATATTGGAAATTTCGTAAATTTGCTTAAACATAAAAGTCAACTGTAGATATAAACCCAGATGTATCCTTTCCCCGGGGTCTATTTCCCTAGGCCTTTTTCTGTATCCTATGTTTTTGACCATCCACAGGAGGGAAGGGAGGCAAAAAAAAACTAGCTCTTAGGTGGCAAAATCTAAATCTAATCTACCCCTTTTGTGTCTTAGCTGTCCCCCCTCCTTTGTGTTTAGCTGTCCCAACACCCCCCTTATTTGCTGTCCCAACACCTTTTTGTTCTAGTGCCCCAACCCCCCCTTGTGTCTTGTTGCCCAACATCTGCTTTGTCTTTTGCTGTCCCAACCCTCCTTCGTCTCTTAGCTGCCCCAACCCCTCCTTTGTGTCTTGCTGTCCCAACACCCCCCTTGTGTCTTAGTTGTCCCAACATCTGCTTTGTCTTTTAGCTGTCCCAACCCTCCTTCGTCTCTTGCTGTCCCCACCTCCATTGTGTTTAGCTGCCCCAACACTTCCTTTGTGTCTTAGCTGTCCCAACATCTGCTTTGTCTTTTAGCTGCCCCAACACCTCCTTCGTCTCTTAGCTGTCCCAACACCTCCTCCTTTATCTTTTAGCTGTCCCAACACCTCCTTCGTCTCTTAGCTGTCCCAACACCTCCTCCTTTGTCTTTTAGCTGTCCTAACGTTTCCTGTTTAACAGTTTGAGTTTCTTCAGTCAGTCAGTCAGTCTTTCTGTTACCATACCATTTTCTCTCACTTAAGGATTCTGTGCCTACTGAACCCAGTCAGACCTCTTCTTCAAGCTGTCTATCTTCATATGGGAGAAAACCTTATACAGAAAATCATCTTTGTCATCCTCTGGTCTCGAATGAATTTATATCCATTTTGTAGAAAGGAGACCAAAACTGAGCAGCATAATCTAAGTGAGGCCTCACTAGTGATGTATAGAGCTGTAATATAACTTTGGACTCCTGTTACTTATAATTCTTGATTAAACCCAAGTAATCTGTTAGCCTTATTGTGCACACTTAGGCACTGTTGTACCCAGTTTATTCAAATAGTTTACTCTGACAAATTATATTACTCGTGCGGATTTGAACGTTACCTGAAACTATTTAGCAAATCATTGCCAGGTGTCTCGCAGCTGTTTTTAAATTGCTTATTTGTGGTTAAAAGAACGTTTTACGGGAAAATTTACAGAGAACGTTCGAAATTGACGTTAGAAATCGTATAAAAAATGACGTCGTTAAATGAGGCTGTGTTGCTTTCGTATGGGATCATCCCTTCACAGGAGGTGCCTTAATGTCGGTGAAAGGCTCTTGATCTAAGGAATTAGAACTACTTTCCCCCTTCCTCACACTAAATGGGATTACCTGCCATTCCTCAGACGCAGTATAAGTCCTAAGGGTTTATCGCTTCCATCGACTACTTGCAAGACGCTATCAGTCTTGTACTCTAAGGAGACTAATCAAAATAATATATAATTTGAAATGCTTGTTGTATTCCACGGGGATTGTTAGGCCGGAGGAGAGGAAAGAGAGGGGGACGGGGGAAAAAAATAGTGGATAGAGGAAAATCAAGGGAGGAGGGATGGAAGGGGTATGAGAGAAGGGGAGGAGGGGGGATGGAAGGGAGGTCCTAGTAGAGACGAGGGTGAAAGGACAATTGAAACGTCAAAAACACTACGGTGATAATAACGTTTGAAGGACTCCAAGGTAAAGTTTTTATACCAAACAGATGAAACAAGAAATTCTTCAGAAGTGGAACTTAAAGACAAAGTGGAGATAAGAAAAGTGAAAAGAAATTGCAAAAAAAAACAAATAAAGGGGAGGGGAGGAGAAAATGGGAAAGGGAGAGGGAGAGGAAAAGAGATAGCCGACGGCGTCTACCTTCGCCTTCTTCAATGGACCAGTTCGTCCCAGAGGAGTAAGCCAATGTTCTTCTTGTGCCGCACCCGATGTCTGCACTCATCTCCGACTTCTCCAAGAATAACTTTCTCCTTGATACTTCCTAAAGGTGCCTTACCAGGAGCTAGGTTGTGAGTTCATACTCCTTTTAAACTCCTGCAGAAGGCAAACTCGACCTCTGCTTCAAGAGAGAGATGGAATGGTGGAGACTAGAGAGGCTGGGCTGGGTTGAGACGCAACCAGAAGGACAGTTGAGGATTGCGGTGTTGGGGTTCGTCCCGAGCTTCGTGTTAACTGATACGCCGTGGCTTCTCAACCAAATGAAAGTAGATGAAGCTAATCTCCCCAGACAAAAAGGTGATTATATCGCCCCGTTTTTACCAGCCTCTAAATTACGTGCAATTGTGGGTCGTGTGGATTTTCTCCTCTGTAGGAATGTCATCAGAAAGACAGAAGGAATTTGTCGTTTTAAGTTTTTTTTACGTAGCGTCGAAAATTGTTCTTCGTTTGTTTTGGCTGATGTAAAGTGAGGAAGAAAAGTCGAAGAAGAAGGAGGAAGAGGAGGACGGCGACGACAACTAAGACTGCATTATTTATCCAAAATAAGTATTAATCAAGAATAACCCATGCAAGCCACCAGTGTAGCTTGCGTTGAGGTTACTAAGTCGTTTTACAGGATGCGACCCACAAAAGTCAGCTGACTGGGGCCCGGGGGTGGTACCTTTCGACTCCCCCGAGATTGCCCCTCTTTCTTTAAACCTACATAAAGCTTTTAAATGTAACTTTTATGTGTTTGGGATACGATTTTTTTATGTTTTTTAACAATATATTTTCGAAAGTACCTGTAAAAAACAAGTGATTTTTCATTTCCAAACTGCGGCAGGCCGGATTCGACTCTCAACATTGTACCACCTGAAAAAACAATATACATCATCTAACCTCTGGCCAGCGTCCTGGCTCAGAGGAAAATCGTATATTGTGTTGCCCTTTTGGTGGTACAATTTCAAGTGGAAACCACCCCTTTAAATGATTAAAAATTACATAAAACCCGTCGGCCGTCCCCAAACCGAGGCAGGGTGAAAAAATAAAACACTTTCACAATCATTCCCCAAAAATCACTTTTTTTGCAGGGGCGTTCAATCGACAGTTTGATTACTTCAAAAAACCAGTATCCCAAAGCCTTCCTTTAAAGTCAGGCATTTTTCCCCACCTCAGTACTCAAGGCCAGCAAACCCGGGTTTTCCCCCCTAATTCCTTCAAAAAATATTACCCTGCTCACCTTCAACAGCTCGTCAGGTAAAAAAAATTTCGCCTCCTTTCACCCCTATCTAACACGTTCACACATCGTGCTACATGTCCAACCTCTTGGACAAGAAACCTCTTTCCCCCACCCTCTCCTAGGACTAGCACTCAGATTTATAAACCCCCCAAGACATCTATTTTGCTCCTTCCCCTCTAAAAGCCAAACCACCTCAAAATCCCCCTTTAACCCCCTGAAAAATTTCCCCCAAATTTCCCCCCTAAAATTTTCTAATATTTACACCCACATTCCCTTAGACAGGACATCTCCCTTCCTCCAGCCGCCTCCCCGCTGCAGCGTTTACAACCCATACTTCACCCATATAAGGTGTTGGTACCACTATCTCTCTACATTTTTTTCTTTGCCTCCCTAGATAATGTTTTATGTCTCCATGCTAACCTTCCTATTGTGTTTGAAATATCCTGTTTGATAACTCTTATTGGTCAGTATGTTTATGGGTTAAAATGGCCTGTGAGTTTGGGCCCTTGACTTGGTTCATTCCCCCTGTTGTGGGATTTGTTGTCAATGGTGTTATTACGATTTGTTAGTCAAGACAAGAGAATAACGCGTGGGGAAAAGAAGACTACCAAAAAAGAACAACACTGGAAAGAATGAGAAAATGAAGATCAGAAAAGGGGTATATGAAGAAGAGAATAAGGAGTAGACGTACAAGAGAAAACTACGAAGAGAGCAACAAAAAAGGGGAAAATAAAAGAGATAAAAAGACTAAAAAGAGCATCGAGATAAAAAATAAAACAAAAAGGCATTAACAAGATGACAAAAAATAGTCAACAAAAACAAAAGAGATCAAAAGAGACGTGGAGAAGCACCAATGTCCCATGAGATAACCCAGATAACACAAAGTCTGTTGCAACTTCCAGAGGCAGGAGTTACTGCCCTCCTTGTATTGATCACTCTACTCCATCTATTTATTATCACTCATCTCCATCACTATTGTATTGATCACTCCCCACTATTGTATTGATCCCTTTTACTCCCTCACTATTGTATTGATCACTCATCTCCATCACTTTTTTTGATCACTCCTTTTCCCTATATTGTAACACTCATACTCCATCACTATTGTATTGATCCTCATCTAAAACCCATTGTATTGATCCTCTCTCCATCACTATTGTTTTATCCTTTATATCACTTTTATTGATCACTCATACTCCATCACTATTTATTGATCCTTATACTCCATCACTATTGTATTGATCCTCTACTCCATCACTATTTATTGATCACTCATACTCCATCACATTGTATTGATCACTCATACTCCATCACTATTTATTGATCCTCATACTCCCATCCTATTGTATTGATCACTCATACTCCATTCTATTGTATTGATCACTCATACTCCATCCCATTGTATTTATCCTTATACTCCATCACTATTGTATTGATCACTCTACTCCATCACTTTATTGTATTGATCACTCATACTCCATCACTATTGTATTGATCCTCATACTCCATCACTATTGTTTTATCACTCATACTCCATCCTTTTATTGATCCTCATACTCCATTACTATTGTATTGATCACTCATACTCCATCACTATTGTATTGATCCTTATATATCACTATTGTATTGATCACTCAACTCCATCCCTTTTTTGTATTGATACTCTTCCATCATATTTTATTATCCTCTACTCCATCACTATTATTGATCCTCAAATCCATATTTTTTAACCCCTCTCCATTACTATTGTATTGATCACTCATACTCCATCCCATTGTATTTATCACTTATACTCCATCACTTTTATTGATCCCCATACTCCATCACTTTTGTATTTATCACTCATACTCCATCACTATTGTATTATCCTCATACTCCATCAATATTGTATTGATCCTCATACTCCATCACTATTGTACTGATCCTTCTCCATCCTTTTATTGATCACTTATATATCACTATTGTATTGATCACTCATATCCCTCACTTTTTATTGATCATATACTCCATCACTATTGTATTGATCCTCATACTCCATCACTTTATTGTATTGATCCTCAACTCCATCATTTGTATTGATCCTTATACTCCATCACTATTGTATTGATCACTTATACTCCATCACTATTTATTGATCCTCATACTCCATTACTTTATTGTATTGATCACTCATATCCCTCATATTGTATTGATCACTTCTCCCTCACTTTTAATGATCCTTATACTCCATCCATTTATTGATCACTTATACTCTATCACTATTGTATTGATCATTTTACTCCATCACTATTGTATTTATCATATACTCCATCCCATTGTATTGATCCTCTACTCCATCAATATTGATTTATCATTTTACTCCATCACTATTGTTTTATCCCTTTTCTCCATCCCATTGTATTGATCACTCATGCTCCATCACTATTGTTTTATCCTCATACTCCATCACTATTGTAGATCACTTTCTCCATCACTTTTTGTATTTATCATTTTACTCCATCACTTTGTTTGTCAATACTCCATCCATTGTATTATCCTCTGCTTCCCATTTATTTTCCTCATACTCCATCACTTTTTGTATTGATCACTTATACTCCATCACTTTTTTTATTGATCACTCATACTCCATCACTATTGTATTGATCACTCATGCTCCATCACTATTGTATTGATCCTTATACCCCTCACTTTATTGTATTGATCATTTTTCCATCACTTTATTTATTGATCACTCATACTCCATTACATGATTGGGAGTACCACTACATGATTGACTAGTGACCCTGACGGTCATAGTCGCCCCGGTGCTAGACAGTCCCCGGTCATGGGCACTATTTGTGGTGCTGACAGTTCAGGTCATGGTCACTAGTTGTTCTGGTGCTAGACAGTACCCCCGGGCATGATCACTTTTGTTCTGGTGCTAGACAGTACCCCGGTCATGGTCACTAGTTGTTCTGGTGTAACAGTACCCAGGTCTGGGCACTAGTTAGTTCTGGTGAAATACCCCGGTCATGGTCATTAGTTGTTCTTTAGAATCCCCGGGCATGGCACTAGTTGTTCTGGTGCTAGACAGTACCCAGGTCATGGTCACTAGGGGTTTTGGTGCTAGACAGTACCCAGGTCATGGTCCGTTATTCGGGCTAACAGTACCCGGTCATGGGCACTAGTTAGTTCTGGTTCTGACATTCCCAGGTCGGTCCCATTAAAAATGGTGCTAGCATACCCCGGTCATGGTGACTAGACTCACGAAATCCTGACACGATTACAAACAAACCTATGGGTGGGGTTAGAACCCCTATCAGTTTTGAGACTCTCTGACCCTTTCCCCCCCCAATTAAAATTTTCATGGTCACTAGTTCTCGTGCTAGACGTACCCAGGTCATGATCTCTAGTTAGTTCGGTGCTGACAGTACCAGGTCATGGTCCCCGTTAATATGGTGCTGACAGTACCCGGTCATGGTCACTAGTTTTTTTGGTGCGGGGTTGCCCTGCCCTGTTCACCAGTTAATCCTGAAAACAGACGGTATAAATTACGGGCTTTGAACAAAAATAACTATCTTCCCTTTACCATTCCCGGGAGTTGTGTGTAAGCGGTGCTAGTTATGAACGGGTGCTGTTGTATGTAAGCAGGTGCTAGTTGTATGAAAAGGGGTGCTAGTTTATGTAAAAAATTTATGGTATGTAAGCAGGTGTTTTTAGTTGTATTGTAAAATCAGTTCTCCTTGAAGGTATATTTTTTTTCTCATGTTCAGTAACGTAAGGTGTGAGGTCAGCCAATCCTTGTGCAACGTCATTACCTTTAAAGGGTTTCCTCTCTCGGGCCCGGCCTGGGGGGTTCATCTGGGTTGGCTTGTCAAACAAGCTTTTTGCGCTGTGGGCCCGGGCCCCCATATCTTCGGGCCCCTTACCTGCGATCTCGAAGCTTTTTACCTGCAGATTCATAAAATTCCTTTCCTACAGGCAAAAGACCTCTTAAGAAACATCTGACAATATCCTATTTGCCCTTCTGAAGTTTCCCATCCTGGATAATACATTTCAACACTATATGACCCCTCTAGTCGGTTGAGTAAAGGGATACCATAGCTAACTTTTTTCCCCCTGTGTAACTATCAAATAGAATCGGGGGGCAGCACACTGCCATTTTTAATTTTTTTGAAAGTGAAAAAAGGGGTGAGGTTAAAAGGGGTTAGGCCCCAGCATACGTTACAAGTTTTTATTTTGGATGCCAGCGTAAAATCCCAGACGTCTCTCTTCCTTAGTTTTTTCAATTTACGAAAGGGGGGTGTAAGTCTCCCCGTTCCTGGGCCTCTGCTCTGATATTTATTAAAACAACTTTCGTGTTCCAAAAAATTTACTATAGCAATTAATTCTCAACTGTACGTCTGTTTCGTCATTGTTCTCCATTTGACCTTACTAGATGAATTTTCAAGAATAAATTTGTATAAATTCTGTTCTACAAATTGACTTTCATATGAAATGACGTTTATAATCTATATACATCATGTATTGCAAAACTATATACAGTCATGTATAAAAACTTTATTTTTTGGTATGAGAAATCACTGATAGATCTTCAAGGTTTGTTGATAGGTTTTGTTTACAGTATATGGGTTCTGTTGTATTTGTTCTGGTGTTTGGGGACCCCCCCCAAACAGTAATTTATATTTTTTATGAAGACCATAAAAAAATCCTTTTTAATCTTGAGATAGTGCAGTGCCATAGATGTGGCAAAATACTCTAGACTATGTTGAGATAGTGCAGTGTTATAGATTGGCAGCAGTACTCTAACTATGTTGAGATAGTGCAGTGTTTCATAGATGTGGCAGAAATACTCTAACTATTTAGATGTATTTCATAATGTGGCAGCAGTACTTAGACTATTTGAATGTCAGTGCTTCATAGATGTGGCGAATACTCTAAAATGTTGAGATAGTGCAGTGCTTCCATAGATGTGGCAGCAGTACTGTAACTATGTTGAGATGTGCAGTGCTTCAAGATGTGGGAAGTATCGATATTTGAATATCATGTTTCTAAAGTGGCAGCAGTACTCTAATTTTTGTTGAGATAGTGCAGTTTTCAAGATGTGGGAAGTCTGCTTTTGAATGTGAAATGCTTCATAGATGTGGCAACAGTACTGTAGACTATGTTGAGATAGTGCAGTGCTTCAAAATGGGAAGTACTCTAGACTTGTTAATAGTGCAGTGCTTCTAGATGTGGGGGCAGTACTCTAACTTGTTTAGATTGCATCTTCCTAGATGTGGCAGCAGTACTCTGACTATTTGAGATGTGCAGTGCTTTAGATGTGGCGCAGTACTGTAACTATGTTGAATAGTGCAGTGTTATAGATGTAGAAGTAAACAGCTATTTGAGATATCAGTGTTTTATAATGTGGGCAGTACTCTAGCTATGTTGAGATAGTGCAGTGTTTCATAGATGTGGGGAAGATTAGACTATGTTTAGATAGTGCAGTGTTCATAGATGTGGCAGCAGTACTGAGACTATGTTGAGATAGTGCAGTGCTTCATAGATGTGGAAGTATCTAACTATTTGAGTATGATCTTCCATAGATGTGGGGGCAGTACTCTGAAATATGTTGAATCGTTTCTAGATGTGGGGCAGTACTCTAGACTATGTTGAGATTATTTCCCCTAGATGTGGGCAGTACTCTAACTATTTGAGATAGTGCATTTATAGATGTGGCAGCAGTACTGTAGACTATGTTGAGATAGTGCATGCTTCATAGATGTGGC
>WNWK01032118.1:0-22151 GCA_009830355.1 Cherax destructor
GGAAAGCGCAGTGACCCCTAAGTTTTTGGGAGTTAATGGGCGACTGCAACACCACGGGTCGGGGATCCCCCCTTAAAAGGTTTTTTTCATGGCCCTTATACAAACAACAAACAACACTGTCAGTTAGGGAGAGAGAGACATGACATTTTATTCATTCTAGATATATTTTTTCATGTTATTAATATTGTTTATTATTATTTTAGATGTTGTGATAGATAAAAAAGCCGTAGAGTTTATATTAGTGTCATATTGAAGGACTATCTTGCCCTGCCTCCCAAAAACTCTCCTGCCTCTCATACCCAAGAGTCTTCAATAAAGGTAAAACTGATTTAAATGTTCATTTATCCATTAAAATTATGCTTTATATTTATTTCTCATTGTTTTCTTATGAAAAACATAGTATTTATTTTTTAAAAAAAAATTTTTGCGAATATTTTTGGGTGGAATGGATTAATTTTTTTCTTTTATTTCTTAGGGGAAATATTAGTTTGACTTTGGCCAGTTCGAGTTGGGCCCTAGCTCCTGGACGGATTACGGCTGATACTCGGGGCCCCTTATAGGTAGTACATTCACTCAATCTGACTGCTGATGATATAATTCTGAAGAAAAAATTAAACAGATTATATCAGAGATAAAGAACACATTGTGAAGTAAGACACAGCAGGTATTGGAACTTGGGCATTCCCCCACCTTGGACTTAATAAATATCCAAATAAAAAGGGTTTTTTCTTACATAAGTGTTGGTGTTAATCACCATTGGTAACCTGAGACATAGCATCCCAGGGGCCTTGTACCATCAGCTCGTGTCGTGAAGGGGCGATCTCGAATTTTCCCGTACAGTACCATTCGTGTCCCTGAGTATATCAAATGTCTGTAAAAAGAAAAAAAAAATTTAAATTACTTCATCTGAGGAAAGATAAATAAACCACTGAGGGCATCAAATTTAAAAACCTTAGGTCCCCAAATTTTTTTTAAGGTAATGGTTATGATTGACAATAAATAAATAAAGTAAATAAATAAATAAATACACACCGGTACAAACCCCTTCTTTTAAAAGCCTTCTCCTACCAAGCATGTCAATTAACAAAAAACCACTTGCCTTCCTCTGAACAAATTTTAACACACCTGTTGGGGGCTCAACCCATGCACTCCTTCCTTTATTCCCTTCCTACAGGGGAAAAACCCCCACCTTCTTTCCTCCACCCCCGACTTATGAAAAAAAACCCCAGACATCCTTTCTGCTCCATCCCTCAAAATACCCAAAAAACTTTAATCCCTCCTTCTAAGGTCTCTGATATATACTTTCAGTAACCCACACCTTATCCTAATTTCCAAGCTGTTTTTGGGGCATCTAAACTGTTATATGTGTGTGTCTTTGGAAAAGAGTGATAGTGGAATGATGGTGAAAGTGTTTCTTTTTAAAATCATTCGACAAATTCCCAAACTTAAAGCAGAGTCCAAAATAAACACTGTAGGCATTCCAGCCACTAAAGCAACATTTCCTCTGATTATTAATTACACCTCAGGCCTCATCTATATTACACTTGCCCTCCATTTTTAATTCATCTGACACACACACACATAAAAAAAAAAAAAAAAATATATATCCAAGTTTTACCTTATTTCTTGGATAATTAAATAAAGCAGGAATAATAGGTCATGGTTTTGGACAACCCAATAATTGAAGCAGACCTAGAAATACCCCATAAAACAGACCCAGGGAAGGAAGGGGTTAGGTGAGGCCTTACAGTCATGAGGAAAATTGTCAAAATCAAATATTTCTACTACTCTAAACCGTATTTCAAGCTACTGTAATTCTGATCCACAAACTAACCAAAATCATCTCTATTTCAGTAGTATGTCTTGCATTCTGTCAATTACCAAGCAGCAGCCAATAAAACCAAAAAAAATCATCGAAAAATAAACTCAAGTCACTATTTTAAATTAAACACAAAGTCAAAGGTTGGCTTTTTCATCATGCACCACTTTTTTATACCATGCACACTCATCACACAGACCCATTGTCTCATGTCTGTGATACTTGTTCCCAGACCTGAAGGTGATGAGGATGGCATTTTCAACCTCATGAAAGCAGCCGCCTCACTCCCACCTGGCACCGTACCCCCCGGGAAGCTGGCCCCCTGGGGCCCCCAAAAGACTTCTCTTTGCACAGACAAGATCCTGAAGAGGAATGTTATCGGCTTCCTGGGTAGTACAGTGCCAGATGGGAGTGGGGCATACTTCTTGGCGTAAATTGAGGGTAGTGCAGGGTCTTCTCTGCATTGAAAGTTTATTTGACCCTTTCCCTGACCCCTTGGAGAGGAGATATTGCGGGGCAAAGTTCGAAAAAGAGCATTGGGGAACAACGTAGCAGGCCTCCTTCCTCACTGAGCTCTGACAGAGCACTGAAGCGTGGCATGGTGGGAAACAATGGAGCAAGACAGGCTCCAGTACACTAAGTCATCAAGTTCCGCCCACTTTTCCTATGGCGGAAACACAAGTAAATTATGCAAAAATCTTGTGTATACATTTTTTTACTGGAAATGTTTAGATTTTTGTGTGCACTGTATGTAAACGACACTGGAGTTTTTCTATCTTCCTACTATTTTTTGTTCTTGTTTATTTCTGCTTATCTCCATGGGAAAGTGGAACAGAATTCTTCCTCTGTAAGCCATCGTGTCAAAAGAGCGATAAAATGCAGAGCAAGGGGCTGTAATAACCCCTTCTCCTGTATATTACTAAATTTAAGAGGAGAAGCTTTTTTTTTTCCTTTTGGGCCACCATTTGCCTGGGTGGGATACGGCCAGTTTGTTGAAAGAAGAAGTCTCTTAGGTGTGTGTAAGTATAAATTTACGAGTTACAATAATATAAGAGAAATGAATACTATTAGTTCATGCTATATGGCTAAGTTTAATTGATAATGAATTACAGGTTTGATTATGATTATAGGTGATGAGGATTCTAGTATATTAACTAAAAACACAATCAATGTTTTAATGACTGGGAGGATTACAGATATTGAGAATAGGATTATATTGTTTTTCATATGTTTGTGACATTGAGAATATGGATATGTGGTTTTCACTATTTAGCTGATGTTGGGATATGTTAGGGAGGCATTTTTTTAAAGGTAGTTTTGAAAATGCTGGCTGAACGTGTACTGGAGATTTCTGGAGGGAAATTCCAGATTTTTATGTACATTAAATTTTTGAAGAGATTTAGCTGGACAAGGGAATATCATAGAGAGTTTGGTGACTAGTATTGTTTCTATGGGTCCTGTTGCAACTATCAAGAAAATGCTTCATGTCAAGATTAATATAAAATTTACTGTTCTGTAAATGTAGGATGCAAAACAGTAAGAGTGAATATTTTTTAAGAAAAAAGTGGGATAAGGTCTTTAAAGAGGGGAGGGGGGGGGTTATCTAGCAGTGGACTTGTGATTATTCGTACTGCAGCTTTTGGGTAATTATTGGATTAATTTAAAATTTGGGCTTTGTGGACCCCCAAATTTACAAATAGCATGGTCAAGAGGGGTTCAGTTGTTGTTCAGACTAACCATCAGAAGGGGGAAGAAATGGATCAAAAATTTTGATCATAGAATGATTGTTGGTGCTAGACGAGGTGGTTTGAGTATAAAAAAATTCTGATCTCCTTGAATTTTCACGCACTAATCTCTAGAGATTACAATGAAGGTGGAAAAACACACAACATCCAGTAAGCAGCAGTTCGGGGGGGGAAAAAAACGGACTTTTAAATGGGGGAGGTCAGGGGAAATGGCCAGACTGGTTCGAGCTGACAGGAATGCAAATAATAAAATAACACATTAAAAAGTGTTATGCAAAAAGAGCATCTCTGAATTCACAAACACATGGGAACCTTGAAATGGATGGACTACAGAAAAGCCACATCGGGTTCCACTCCTGCCCTAGAACAGGAAGCTGAGGCGGGTTGGCACGGCTCACCAAAACTGGGCAGTTGAAGAGGGAAAAGCATTGTCTGGTCTGATAGTTTTGCTTTTCCTGCTGCAACAAAAAATGGTTTTGGTGAGAAATTTGGTGTAAACTTTTGGGATGTTGTGGACGGGGAGATTTGCATCATGATAGTAAAAGGCTAAAAAAACCGGCAACAATGTTTAAACACCCCTTTAAAATGGGCCAAAAATTTTTAAAGGGAATTTTTAAATCCTTCCCGAATTCTTCCCATGAAGAATTCGGGTTTTGTCCTGTACCAATTAAATATACATGAACTGATCTTGTCCTAAAGATAGGAGAATTTATAAAACGCTTCTTGTCCCCCCTGTAAAAAACCTGGTGTAACCCCCTGCCTTAATTTTCAGCACCCTCTTCTCGTATAATACCAACCCCAGACGGGCCCGGGCCTCTGTTGGTGAACGCTGTTGGAAAAAAATACACAATTTATAATTCAGTTTCCCCCAGGGTCCTCGACTTACGATATTTTTTTTTTAAAGAATGCTGTTAAAGTCCTTTCCCAAAAACAAATTTACCCCTTTAAGAAATGATGTAAAATAGACTAGCCCCGTTTAGCCCCCCAAAATTACATTTTAAAAAAGCTTTTAAAAAAAATAAACTTACATAAAAGGGTTGTGTTTGGGGAAAATGAAATCAGTACCACTGTAATTATATTCCAGGGGACCCCCAAGTTCGGCCATAATTTGTTTCAAAAAGGCTGTTAAAGTCCTTTGAGGAATTTGCTCCCTTGGGGAATAATGAAAAGTAGGTTGTTTTTAAAGACCCCAAAAATACACTTACAAAAGCACTTACAATAATACACTTACATAATTGTTTGAGTTTTGGGGGGTTCGGAAACTCGGGGGCCCCTTAATTACAACAAATTTTTTTTTTGCAAAAAGTAATTATGAACCCAAGTCAATAAATAAGTCAATCTGGGGGAAAAAAACGGGTTTCAGAATCATTTTTCCCTCTGTAAAGAAATGACCCACTATTTAAAAATAATCTCGAGTTACAAATTTTATGAATTTTGGAGCAGCCCCAAAAATTATCAAACCATAATAATAACTTTTCCGAGTTTCTGGAATCTTTGTTAACATCATAAGACTGCCTAAAAAGCCCTGGGCTTATAGGCATATTTTTTAAAATCTTGTAATATCTACTTCATAAAATGTACATTAATATAAGTACACCCCACTTTGTATATTACTAGAAAAAAAATTTTAAATTTGGGGGTGAAAAATTTTATCCATTATCATTAAAATTATTACAAATTAAAAATGTATTTTTTAAAAATTATAAATTGTACTCGTTATTTGATAAAATTTTTTTAATTTTTTGAAATTTACTTTTTGTCTAGATTTAAGTATTTTTAAAGTATTATTTAAAGGTCTTTTGCCTGAAATACCTGGCTTTTTAGTGGCTTTCTTTGTACCAATCAAATTATGAAATGTAAATAAAATTTTAAACCCTTTGAAAAAATTAACTATTGTTTTGTTTTTTTTAAATAGTACAGGAGCATCATGCCCTTTAAAACCTCGGGCGTATGCAATGTACATTATACATAGTGCAGGTACTAATACTGATGTTTTGTTACCATACCATGACATTTTTTTAATTACAGAACTATATTACATTTTTGGGCGGTTTTCCCATCTTCTCTGTGTTCCCGGAGAGAGTTCCGGGGGAAAAAGCGCCCCTGCGGCCTGGTCTGTGACCAGGCCTCATTATTATGGGGAAAAGCGGGGAGCCTGCTAAAAAAAATTCCCAACCCCCAGTTAACCCATTTGGGTTAATCGCAGGGGTAAACACCAATGGTGAGCCTCCCCCGGGGAAAAAACCTTTGTGATCAGGATTTTTCCTGTCCCAGGAAAGTGTTTATTTTTCCCCTATTATATCCCAAGATAATTATAAAAGTAAACTGTAGAGTAAGCACGCCTCGGGAAAAACAGGTAAAATGATGAAAGTTTTTTTTTTTGGGGTCCCCCCTGCCGGAAAAGCTTGCCGATGTGTTAATAATAAAAAAAAAAAATTATAGTAGGGGGCCAAATTAAATGACCTCCCCTATGTGAAAATTTTCTCCCCCTTTTTAAACAGGAGGCTTTCTTAAGTAAAAAAAAAATTTTTTTCACATTTTTCCTTAATTTAAATTCTGATATTCAAATCCCTTTTTGCACATAACTCAAGATCTTTCAAAAAGCAGTTATTTTTTATAACATAAGGATGAATGAAAATGTCTTTAAAGCATACTCTATGGACCACCCCAAGGGGGTTCCTGACTGTAGTAACTGTCATCACCAGAACATTAAACATTAAATTTGGGTGAGCCAAGTTTTTATTGTGTAACTTTGAATATTTTCCCTTGAAACAGGACTTATATGCTAATTTGGGTTTTGCAAATTCATCGGAACCATTTTAAAACTTTTCCACTTAAAAACAGTTTAGTTCATAAAAACTTTTCATACATCCCATTTTTTTCCCTGACTGAACAATTTTTATTTTTTCCCGAAAAAATTTTAAATCGTACATCATTAAGTTTTAATGTAGTTGGAATAATTATTTTTAAAAAAAAAAATATGGACAAATTAACTTTAAAGGAAATGATCAGTTGAGTTAGGTTAAGTAGGTTCGAAAGGGCAATAGGGAAAACGGTTACAAGCCCTTGCCCCCTTTTTCACATGTTTTTGTGATATTTAAATTTTTTAAAAGGTGGTTGGGAAAAATAAATTAAACCTCTTTTAAAGATTCCCCGAAGGTTAATTTTATTAACCTGACTTTAAGTTTCCCCCCCTTGGGGGTTTTGGGTTATGAGGTGTCAGCTAGGTTTTTTTCTCTGAGTTATGAGCCAAAATCCAAAATTAAGGGCCCAGCTTCAGAATGCCACCCCAAATTGGGGCCCGGAAAGACACAACACCCCTCAAAACAGTGCACATGTTTACCTCCTGTGGAAGCATTTTCTTTGTTTTTGGGTTTTAGATTATTTTTCCAAATTTCTTTTTTTTTAACCCTGGGTCCCAAGAAAGAATCAAAGAACAGTCTGGGAAAAGGATGATGTTTTTTAACCCTTTTACTGTGGGCCCCCCAATCCTGAGGTGCTCCTGTTTTCCCAAAAAAATTTAAAAAAAAAAAAAAATTGTGAAATGATAAAAATCTTTTTCCCCATGGTAATACACCCAAAAATGAAATTTTATGGAAAAAATTCCAAAATTTTACTAAGAAAATTAGTGATCTTGGGGTATACTATACACATCAACAATTTTTCCAACTTTTTTCCTTTTTTTTCGGAAATTTCCCTTGTTCCCGTCCCCACCAAAATCATTAGCCCTTTTGAACTCCCTTTGTTCTTCGATTGAGTACAAAAACCCCAATTTACCGATTTCAACACCCAATAAAGTGGTCAGTTTGGTTTTAATTTCATGCAAAAAAAAATAAAAAGTCAATTTTAAAAAAGGGTCCCCGAATAAACAATCAGGGGGTTCCGGGAAATAAAAAAAGATGTTATCTGTTCATTAGTCCTCTTTTTTTTTCTTATATTACTCTTGCTTTTTTTATTTTGATTTTTTTTTTTAAAAAAAAAAGAAGATTTTTTTAAATTTTGCAGACTATTGGATTTTGTAAAAAAAGGTATAAATAATATCAGTGCCTTTTGAAAGAATATTTGACTCACCAGTTGAATTTTATTGGACGTGTGGCGTGATTTGTTTTCCCCTTTGAACATTGGCAAAAAAAGAAATTTCCCCCACTTTGAGCTCAATTTCAAGGGCGTTTTCATCACGAAACTAAACAAAATCATCTCTATTTCTGTGGGATGTTTTTCCCTTCTATCCCAAAAGAGACCACGAAAAAAAGAATAAACCATAAATACTATACGAAAATAAAACCTCAAATTCGGCGTTTTAATCCAAAAACACGGTCGGAGTTTTTTTTTCATTATACACTGCGTGCTGGGATTTTTTTTACAGTGCACACTGACCACACGAAACCCCTTCTCTCATATGTGGGTACCGCTTTCTCCCGTTTATTTTAAAAACCCTTTTTTAGTATATATACGTCCAAAATGGCTCGTAAGACGTACTATATATACGACCCAAAAAAATCAAAGTGTTAAAGCATGAAATCATAAAAAAAACACGGCGGGTCTGCGGGTAGCGGAGTGGAGTTGGCGGCAGTACCAGGGGTAGTACTTCCCCGGGCCCATACTAAAAACAGAACTCCTCCCCCAATGAAGTGAAAAAAAAAAAAAATTTTAAACAAAAGTTCAGGTAAAATGTAGCAAGTAAGTTGGAATTGGGAATAGAAAAAGGGATGAAACCAAAAACGAACTCCTCCAATCTCCTCTGCCTATCTTTTTGTTGGGGTTTATAGGGCCACTGACAGCATACGCTTCTCTGCCTATCTTTTCCATGACCTCCCCAGCATCTGTTCTCAAGGGAAATACATTTCCCTTTATAAAAATTTTTTCAAAAACCTTTTTTTATGTGTTTTACAAAATTTTTTTTATAAATACAGTGGACCCCCCTTTTCGGCCAATCCCTTTCAGAACGTCGGCCTAAATCCATTAAGGCCAAAAACCAAAAATAATATTTTCCATAAAAAATAATTTTAAAAAACAATTAATCCCCTTTCAGACACCCAAAAATATTAACAAAAAAAACATTTTATGAGGGGTCTTTAGTTTTCAGCTCTTCAGTGGTTAAAACTCTTCCCGGGTCATCCACCAACTCTTCCCCATCCTGGCCACTCACATCCAACCCCATGGACTTCCCTAAAACAATAGTTCCCAAAAAGGGTGGGTTGTCAGGTTTTAGCATATTAAGGGTTTGTAATAGAATAGGCATTAAAAACACAATAAAATAAAAAAAACATACACAGTAAAAATTTTACTTACCCCTTTAAAAAATTTGTAGTCTTAATTTAAGGCAGGAGATGAAATAGTACTTATTTTTAGGAAGCCAGGTTTAAAGGGAGCCTGGGCCACATACATTCACCACCCACCCTAGGAAAGATTTTAAACGAACAGAGCCATTTTTCCAAAACGACATACCATGTTCAATGGTTTTTTTTCTAACAACACCTTTAGGTGCCATTAAACAAAAGGGGGAAGTAATGAATAATTCATCCGAGAATTTTTAAACAAAAACGGTGTTAAGGGGGGGGAAAAATGGGACCCGTTTTATAGTTTTCTCTAACCGCCCAAAAGGGAAACGTAATGTTTTCCTCCAGACTCTCCCCCGATAGCATGCCCTGTTTCTTTATAAATTTTGGGAAAAAATTAAAATGGATTAATTTAAAATGTCTATATTTAACCTAAAAAAAGACATTTAAAAAGTTCCCAAAATGGATTATTAAAAATACATTATATAAACATTTCTGTTTTATGTAAAATTTGGGGTTTCTTTATATAACATCAATATTTAAAATTTCATCCCAATAAAACATACCATCAAAATTAGCAGATAAACAGTGGCAGCAGCACGAAGCAAAATTTTGCTCCTCTACACAACCCCCCCCTATCTTTTAAAACCCTGTGATGGCATCAATGATCTCCCCAATGTATCTCGTTTCCCTTTAACCTGCTTTTCAGACAACACAAATTTTTTCAATTCCCTCCCAAAACTGACCCCTCTCCAACGCCAATGAGGGGTCTTAAAAATATCTCGTCCGTAGAACTACATCTTTAGGACAGGGTCCCTTTTATGATTCAAGTTGAAAGCCTTTTCAGATAAATTTGGGGGTAAATTTTGGAAGATATGAAGATTTTGGGTCTGCCCCCCCCGTGATGATGGGGAAAAAATCTGGCCCTGTGTTTGCTTTAATTAAAAAAAGGGGTTTTAGGGGGTTTTTTAGAATGGTTTTTATGGTTTTTTTGACTTTTATTGGGGGTTTAAAAGAATGGAAAACATACTACTGAAATAGAAATTATTTTGTTGGTTTCAGGGGAAGTCATTAAAAGGGGCTAAAAAGTGGAAAAATCTGTTTTTTCCGTTTCCCTAGAAGGGTAAAAAAACCTCGTTTTTTTTACGGGTTTTAACCCCTTTAAAACTGTAAAGTGATCTTTTTTTTTTTATATTTTTTTAGGGAAAAAATCAAGGTGGGGCTACCAAAAATGGTCTACGTTTGGACAGTTTAAGTTAATGGTCTATTAATTGTTGGAATGGTAAACCAAAAACCCTCCGGGTTTTTAAGGCATTTCCCTTTTTGACTACCATTTAAAAAGCTCAACTTTAAAAAATTTCTCTGAATCGGGGTTACCTTAGAATTTTGGTCATAAAAGGCGGGGCATCTGCGTAAGAAATTTTAAGACTATATTTTTTGTCTATAAATGTTACTTTATTTCCCCCCATAGCAAGAAGATTGGAAGAGCCAGCACTTGGAAGAGGAAGAAGAGGAAAAAAGGAAGTACAAAAAGTGCTGGGTTTATTCGTCTGTTTCATTTACGTCTCTTTTTTTTACAATATCAGGGAAAAAATTGATTGGTACAGATACACAAAGTAGTTACATAAATTGTCTACATAAATATGTGTAGATTCCTAGGATAACCCAAAAAATCACTTTGTTTTTACTTTTATAAGAAAATAATGAATACCCTCACCTGAGAACTTCCATTCAGACCTTTCTCCCCTGGATCTCAAGGTGTTTTTTCAAGGCCAAGGGGTTTTGACTGAAAAAAAAATTCCCTTTAAACTTTTATAACAGAACATTACAAAAAAGTTCTAAAATACTAACCCTTTGTAAATCATCAAAGTACATTTTGAACTAAAATGATAATATACTGTACTCTAATTTTAATAGTACCTGTTTTCTCCCCAGTACCAGAGCAGTGGGTCTGGTGCAGTACTGTGTTTGGGGGATCAGAACAACCTCATTTAAAGGATTTCAAACATTTGCAAGTTTTGGTGGAGAAATGTTTGGGGAAATTAAAAGGAACTATATCCATAGTGTGGCTTGCCCCCATTTTTCATTCTCCATGAATATAAAAACTAATTAATTTTTTTTTTCTTCAATTTTTTTTTTTTTTTGGTCTTTTTGTTCTCCTGTTAAATGGTTCAAGAAAAATTTTCCCCTCTAGTTTTACATCTCTAATCTTTAAATTTTTTACAAAACCCTTCCAAAAGATAAAAGGTGGTAAGGCAGCCAGTAATGACAATTGTTTTGGATAGAGAAGAAATTTTTTTGTCATCATTATATTAAAAAAGGGAAAATTTCCCACAAATGACATGTACTGTTTCAAAATGACGCCCAGAGGATTTTTTTTTGCTTTTCGATAAAAGAGTTTTTGTATGAAAAGGAAAGGCGTAGATTTGTGCAGGCATTCAGTTCCCTAGGAAGGAGAAAAATTTCCTCTGGTGTGAAAAAAAAGTGACAAAAAAAAAATAGATAAAACAGGAATAGTAGAAAAGAAAAATGTATACTGTATTTTTAATGGGGGGGTACAGTTTCACAGTATCAAACTTGTGCAAATTTTTTTAAAATCCCATGACATTTTTTTAAGTCCTATCATTTCATGATGCAATTTGTAGGTTAATGGTTGCAAAGTTGTGTTTGATCCCCTAACCTGGCAACATAAAATATTTTTATTAGGTCACAAAAAAGGGGGCCCAAAAACTTTGATCCTCTAACAAATTGAAAACTTTCTATTTTATTTAATTCCTAAAGCCTGTCCCTGGTGGAAAAATTATGGTAAATATGGTACAGTGGGAATTCGAAAACCCCCGGGAAAATTGTAAAATTTTTAAAATATAATATTGTAAGTCTTTTTAAATGTATTTTTTTGGGGGCTGAAATGGACTAACCTACTTGCATTATTTCTTAAGGTAGTAAATTCGTTCGGTAATGGGACTTGAGCAGGCTTCTGGTGTTTTGTTGTTACCGGGGTACTTAATTTATTTTTAAAATTATTTTAATCAGGGGGGGCTAAAACACATAAGGGTTAAACAGCCCCGGGGAAAAGGGGAGGTAATGAGGATAAATTTAAAAGGAAGGGAAGGGGGGGAAAACCCCAGTTCCTTGGATAAAGGCCCCGTCATCCAGCCGGCATCCCCCTAAAGGGAAAAGCTAAAACGGAAAATAAACAGATGGTGATATTCTGGTTCAACTAGACAAGTTCCTCTGACTACAAATCTGCTCTTGGAAAAAATGTCAACTTTTTAAAAAATATGGTTTACAACCGATTCGGGAAAAAAAAGAGGACATCTGATATACAAAACTTTATAAGCCCAAGTTATGGGAATTTCAAAAAGTTTAACATTACAATATTTTGGGGAACAATTTGTTGTAATTTTTTGTAAAACAATTTGCTATAATGGTTGTGGAAATTATTACAAATTTTTTGAAATGAACAAATTTTTTTTGGATCAGGAGCAGCACAAGGTAGGGGAAAATAGACTTTTTTATAATAAAAATGTCCGGGGGTCCCCCCCCCGGCAGCTCCCCCCGGGGCCCCCGGCATCCCCCCCGGGGGTCCCCCGGGAGCTCCTCCCGGGGTCCCCACGGCAGCCCCCCCGGGGTGGCGCTCCTCCCGGGGGCCCCGGCCTCCCGGGGCCCCCCCCCCCGGGGTCCCCCCTCTCCCCGGGGGCCCAGGCAGCTTCCCCGGGGGCCCCCCGGCAGCTCCTCCCCGGGGTCCCCCGGCAGCTCCTCCCGGGGGCCCCTGGCACTCCCCCGGGCCCCAGCACCTCCCGGGGTCTCCCAGCCCCCGGGGGCCCCGGCGTCCTCCCGGGGTCCCCCCAGCTCCTCCCGGGGGGCCCCACCCCGGGCCTCTCCGGGGTCCCCGGCAGCTCCCCGGGTCCCCCCCGGGGCTCCTCCCCGGGGGGGCCTCCCCGGGGTCCCCCCGGGATCCCCGGGGTCCCCACGGCGCCCTCCCGGGTCCCCCGGCCCCGCTCCTCCGGACTACCAGTCCCCCCGGAGTCTCCGCAGCTCCTCCCCCATCTCCGCAGCTCCTCCCGGAGTCCCCGACAGCTCCTCCCCCAGTCTCCCGCACTCCTCCCGGAGTCTCCCGGGCCCCCTCCCGGGTCTCAGCAGCTCCTCCAGGAGTCTCCCGACAGCTCCTCCAGGGTTTCCCCGACAGCTCCCCCCGGGGCTCCCGAAGCTCCTCCGGGGGTCCCCGGGGCTCCTCCCGGGCCCCCACGAGGCTCCTCCCGGGCTCCCCAGCTCCTCCCGGGTCTCCGGCTCCCCCCGGGGCTCCACGAGGGTCCTCCCGGGGGTCTCCAGAGCTCTCCAGTTCCCGAGCTCCTCCAGTCTCCCGAGCTCCTCCCCGGGTCTCCCCGACTCCTCCCCCATCTCCCGGGGCTCCCCCCGGAGTCTCCATAGAGCTCCTCCCGGGTCTCGGGGGTCCCCCCGGGTCTCCAAAAAACTCGTTCTGGAGTCTCAGCCATTTGGGGTCTCAATAAAACTCGTTCAGTCTCAAAAAGCTCGTTCTGAGTCTCAATAAAAACTCGTTCTGGAGTCTCAATAAAGCTTTTCTGGTCTAAAAAAGCTTTTTTGGAGTCTCAAAAAGCTTGTTTGGAACAGTATATTTTCACAATTGTCACAAACTGTGGGTGTTATTCAATGTTTAATTAAAATCTGAAAAATTTTGATTAAAAATTGTAATTTTGAAAAAAACGCAGATGTAAACTCCCCTCTCGGGTTGGCGGGCCATGAAAAAAATTTTTAAAACCAGGCAACCCGGTATGTTTAGGGGGTGGAATCACCCCTCGTTGGGCTACCACCATCCTGAAAAGTTTAATAATGTTTTAATGCTTACTTTTACATCCCGAAAAATTTTGTACTACTAATTAGTGTTAAATTTTTAAATTGCTGTTTAATTCCCCTTTTGTTAGCACAGTTAATACTTTCATGCAAAAAAATTAAAAAAGAGTGTAATGTTTTATTCTACAATGGAAGTTTTTTGAGTAAATGAGTTATAGAAAAACTGGGATAAAACTAACCATCAAAAAACAAAATCACATATTCCCAGATGCCCAATTTTAATGTTTTTTACAGCTGGCCTCAGATAGTTCCTGGAGACTTTTTGGGGTCCTGAACCATAGATATTAAAATAGTTTTGCAAGTCTGATTATAAATTTTTTATATTTTAAAAATTTTTTAAAAAATTTTTTTGTAAAGGGAACCAGAAAAAACTGCTTATTTTTACATCTGGTAACACTTTTAAATGTGTAATGTAAAATGGGTTTATAGGAAGAACACATGAGGGGAAAAAAAAGGTTTTGCAGGCACCTCCCCAAAATTTCAAAACTTTTTTTTCTATTATAAATAAAAAATTTCAATCTTTTTTAATTCTGGTAATTGTTCATTAAAATGTTTGATGGGTTTATTGGGAAACCCCCTGGGGTGAGATGGGCTAACTCTCTTTACAAAACAGTGTCAGTTCCCCTCATGGAGCATTGCCCCTTAGAATATCTAAAACTTCCCCTTTCTTTAATATCTTGGTATCACTGACATTCCCTTTTTGGTGACACAGTTAATATCCAGATACATATGAGATGAAATAATAAAAATACTGTCCCCAAAATTTTTTTTGATAAATGCAGTGTAAATGGTGACTCTCCCAGAAAGTAACTGTAGGTAGCAGGGGTGTCAGTAAAAAAATACTTTCAAACTTAGGTCAAAAAAAAATTCCAAGTTTAAAGAAAATTTTTTATATAACATGATGTATGGAAAACCATAAGTGAGCTATTAAAATTTTTTTTGCATTCTCTTAATCACATTGGAACAAACTAGTGCTATGTCAAGTTACATTGTAAGAATTTTCTCTTTTTTAAAAAAATTTCCTAAGTTTTTTTCCTTTACTTCTCAAAAAGGGGTATAAGTGGGGGGGTTGGGGTAAATTTTAATGGCCGGGTCCATGCCCCGGTGTAAATTTTAAGGGGGGTAGTGGAGGCAAATGGTTTTTTCTTAAGGTCTGGGGGGGAAAAAAGGGGAAGGTAAATTTTTTAAAGGGGATTCAGGGAAACCCAGTTAGCGAAAAAAAAGCCCTGGAGGGGAAAAGTTAGTGCCTGCAATCGGGAAGGGAAAGGGGGGGATCGGGAGTTTGGGGGGAAATCTGAGCTGTGATAAAAGTGAGTGATGGCGAAAATTTTTTTTTTCAGATCTCCCTACCTCAGTGGGATATATTTGGGGCATTAAAAAAATTTTGTTTTTTGGGTGAAAATCTGGCAGCATTGCGGGACCCTCCATGATACTGTGGGAAACCTGAACAAAAGACTGGCAACCTCAGGCATAAATACCAAGCAGTACACTTCATGAAATGCAGGGGGTTTTGTATGTCTAGAATCTATGAAAGTCCCTAAAAACCCCCCGTCTAATACTAGTTTTCCAGGGCAACCCAAAAAATTTTTATGGCTGTCAAAAATTTATTACCGAACTCCTGTATGTTTGCAATATTGTATAAAAAAACAAAAACTCCCCCACTTTAAACAAAAAACAAATTTTTTTTCATTGCAGATTGCGGGAAAAAGGGATCGGTAAATTCATTTGATTCATTTTGAGAATTTGCTTTTGTGTCTCTTTAAATTGGATTTCTTGTTATTTAAATTTACTTTTTAATTACCAGTTTCCAAAATGCATTAAAAAATAGGGTTTTGTTTTTTGGTTTTAGTAGGTTGGTAGACAGAAAACCCCCCGGGAGGACTACCATCCTGCCCCGGTGACTTTGAAACAGAAACCTGAAACTGTTTTACATGATGGGGAGGGTTGCGGTTTCTTTTCTGTCTCAAACACCTGGATAACGGTATATCTATTTTCCTTTACACCCAAAGGGATGCACATGCATATACAGTGGACCCCAGTTTGTAAAAAATTCACCCCTGAAATCTTAAGTGCCATTCCGAACAATTTTCTCCCTTAAAGGGAAAATTATAGGTTGGGCTTTTTTAGACCCCAAAAAAACACTTCCACAAGAATTTTAAAAAAATACTTTCATAATTTTTTCAATTTTCCAGTAGTTAACCGATCCCTGTATATACATACACACACCTGGGTTTTTTTCTTTTTTTGATAGCTCTTGTTCTTTTTATTTTCTCCCATTTTCCATGGGGGGAAAAAGGAAAAAAACTTTTCCGTAAACCATGGTGTCGTATGAGGGAAAATAAAAAACGGGGGCAATGGGCTGCCCCTTTTTTAACTTTTTCTAAAAAAAAAGAAAAACTTTATAAAAAAGGGGGGTTTGAATGTGTGTGGATGTAGTGCGGATGATAAGAAAAGAGATGATTGCTGATGTTATGAATGAAAAGTTGGATGTCCTGGCCCTAAGCGAAACAAAGCTGAAGGGGGTAGGCGAGTTTCAGTGGGGAGAAATAAATGGGATTAAGTCAGGGTATCTGAGAGTTAGAGCTAAGGGAAAAGGGTAGCAATAATGTTGAAGAATCAGTTATGGAAGGAGAAAGGGAATATAAATGTGTAAATTCAAGGATTATGTGGATTAAAATAAGTGTCGGATGCGAAAAGTGGGTCATAATAAGCGTGTATGCACCTGGAGAAGAGGAGTGTAGAGGAGAGAGAGATTTTGGGAGATGTTAAGCGAATGTATAGGAACTTTTGAGCAAGTGGAAGAGTAATTGTGGTAGGGGACCTAAATGCTAAAGTAGGAGAAACATGTAGAGAGGGTGTGGTAGGTAAGTTTGGGGTGCCAGGTGTAAATGTAATGGGAGCCCTTTGATTGAACTTTGTATAGAAAGGGTTTAGTTATAGGTAATACATATTTTAAGAAAAAGAGGATAAATAAGTATACAAGATATGATGTAGGCGAAATGACAGTAGTTTGTTGGACTACGTATTGGTAGATAAAAGACTGTTGAGTAGACTTCAGGATGTACATGTTTATAGAGGGCCACAGATATATCAGATCACTTTTTAGTTATAGCTACAGTGGGAGTAAAATGTAGATGGGATACAAGGAAAATAGAAGCAGTAAGTAAGAGAGGTGAAGGTTTATAAACTAAAAGAGGAGGCAGTTAGGGTAAGATATAAACAACTATTGGAGGATAGATGGGCTAGTGAGGTGTAGGCAATGGGGTCAAGATGTATGGGGTAGATTTAAAAATGTAATGTTAGAGTGTTCAGCAGAAGTTTGTGGTTACAGGCGAGTGGGTGCGGGAGGGAAGAAGAGCGGTTGGTGGAATGATGATGTAAAGGAGTAGTAAGGAGAAAAGTTAGCATAGAGAGGTTTTACAAAGTAGAAGTGATGCAAGGAGGAAGAGTATATGGAGAGAAAAAGAGAGGTTAAGAGAGTGGTGAAGCAATGTAAAAAGAGCAAATGAGAGAGTGGGTGAGATGTTATCAACAAATTTTGTTGAAAATAAGAAAAAGCTTTGGAGTAAGATTAATAAGTTGAGGAAGCCTAGGGAACAAATGGATTTGACAGTTAAAAATAGGAGGAGAGTTATTAAATGGAGAGTTAGAGGTATCGGGAAGATGGAGGGAATATTTTGAGGAGTTGTTAAATGTTGATGAAGACAGGAAGCTGTGATTTCGTGTATAGGGCAAGGAGGAATAACATCTTGTAGGAGTGTGGAAGAGCCAGTTGTGAGTGTGGGGAAGTTCGTGAGGCAGTGGGTAGAATGAAAGGGGTAAGGCAGCTGGGACTGATGGGATAAAGATAGAAATGTTAAAAGCAGGTGGGAATATAGTTTTGGAGTGGTTGGTGCTATTATTTAATAAATGTATGGAAGAGGGTAAGGTACCTAGGGGTTGGCAGAGAGCATGTATTGTTCCTTTGTATAAAGGCAAAGGGAACAAAAGAGAGTGCAAAGATTATAGGGAATAAGTCTGTTGAGTGTACCTGGTAAAGTGTTTGGTAGAGTTATTATTGAAAGAATTAAGAGTAAGACAGAAAGCAGGATAGCAGATGAAGAAGGGGGCTTTAGGAAAGGTAGGGGTGTGTAGACCAAGTGTTTACAGTGAAACATATAGGTGAACAGTATTTGGATAAGGGTAAAGAGGTTTTGTGGCCTTTATGGATTTGGAAAAGGCGTATGATAGGGTGGCAATGTGGCAGATGTTGCAGGTGTATGGAATAGGATGTAGGTTACTGAAAGCAGTGAAGAGTTTTTGTGAGGATAGTGAGGCTCAGGTTAGAGTGTGGAGGAAGGGGACTATTTCCCAGTAAAAGTGGGCCTTAGACAAGGATGTGTGATGTCACCATGGTTGTTCAATATATTTATAGATGGGGTTGTAAGAGAAGTGAATCGAGGTTCTTGGCAAGAGGTGTGGGGTTAAAAGATAAAGAATCAAATACAAAGTGGGAGTTGTCACAGTTGCTTTTTGCTGATGACACTGTGCTTTTGGAGATTCTGAAGAGAAGTTGCAGAGGTTGGTGGATGAATTTTGTAGGGTGTGTAAAAGAAGAAAATTGAAAGTGAATATAGGAAAGAGTAAGGTGATGAGGATAACAAAAAGATTAGGTGACAAAAGATTGGATATCAGATTGGAGGGAGAGAGTATGGAGGAGGTGAATGTATTCAGAAATTTGGGAGTGGACATGTCAGCAGATGGGTCTATGAAGGATGAGGTGAATCATAGAATTGATGAGGGAAAGGGTGAGTGGAACACTTCGGAGTCTGTGGAGACAAAGAATCTTGTCCATGGAAGTAATGAGGGAATGTATGAGAGTATAGTTATACCAACACTCTTATATGGGTGTGAAGCATGGGTGATGAATGTTGCAATGAGGTGAAGGCTGGAGGCAGTGGAGATGTCATGTCTGAGGTCAATGTGTGGTGTGAATATAATGTTTTGTCTTTTAATAGTATGTATAACCATTTAATAATTTAAATAATACAGAACTAGAATAAACTCAATCAATTTCTTTAGCATTAAGTACTTAGTGAATAAGTCTCTAGAATAAACTGCCCTAATGCCATGGCATGCCAGTGGCTCTCCTTGCATTACAGTTTTATAATTGTTTTATAATTGTAACTACCAATAACATTGTACACTTGTAACATGCATTGAAATAAAAATTATTATTATTATTATTATTATAGAATTCGGAGTTTGGAAATTAGGAGGAGGTGCGGGATTACCAAAACTATTATCCAGAGAGCTGAGGAGGGGTTGTTGAGGTGGTTCGGACATGTAGAGAATGGAACGAGACAGAATGACCAGAGTGTATAAATCTGTAGTGGAGGAAGGCGGTGTAGGGGTTGGCCTAGGAAAGGTTAGAGGGAGGGGGTAAAGGAGGTTTTGTGTGCGAGGGGCTTGGACTTCCAGCAAGCATGTGTGAGCGAATTTGATAGGAGTGAATGGAGACAAATGATTTTTAATACTTGACATGCTGTTGGAGTGTGAGCAAAGTAACATTTATGAAGGGATTCAGGGAAACCGGCAGGCCGGACTTGAGTCCTGGAGATGGGAAGTACAGTGTCTGCACTCTGAAGGAGGGTGTTAATGTTGCAGTTTTATAACTGTAGTGTAAAGCACCCCTCTGGCAAGACAGTGATGGAGTGAATGATTATGAAAGTTTTTCTTTCAGGCCACCCTGCCTTTGTGGGAATCAGCCGATGTGTTAATAAAATAAAAATAATTAAGTGTTTATGGCCTAAGAGAGCTTAGTAAAGATGCCAAAAGCCTGGAAGATATTTTACAATACAGTATACAGTGGTCCCTCGGTTTCGTGCATCTCCAAACTCGAACATTTATGTAAGTGTATTTTCGTAAGTGCTGTTGCAAGTGTATTTTTGGGGTCTGAAATAGACTAACCTACGTGACATTATTTCTTAAAGGGAAGTAAATTTGTTGGTAATGGCACTTGAGCAGCATTCTGGAATGAATTTTCGGCAAAAACCGAGGGACCAATGTATATGGATGAAGTAATACTGAATCAGGGAGCTGTATAAACGAATTTGTTTATAATTTGAAATGTCCGTATTAGTGAATCACCAAAAAGCGAGCGCCAAAAGCGAACGCAGTAAGCGGGGCCCTCCTGTACTATAAGTTTTAAAATTTATTTTTACATAACTACATCAGTACTGTAGGTCCCCCAATTGCAACTGTAATGCATTCCTGAAAAATGTAACAATTGTTCAGAACTTGGAACCTATTTTTCAACTGACTGCTTGTTATACAGGTGGGACACCTGTATAACAAGGAAGTCACCACTGTTTACATCCAGTTTACACCACCACTGTTTACATCCTCCGTGAGCTCTGAATCTCTCATTTATCTCTGGAATCTTTCTAAAATTTCAAGTGTTTTAAAGTTATTGCATAATTTATATAAACTCTGATAATTGTATTTATGTGTATCTGTACCTAAATAAACTTACAAACTGTGCTGGCATGCACGTACACATTAAAATCACTAAGAGGCATTTATATGCATTTAAAAGTAAAAACTAGGGTTATTTGCTTTATGGTAGTAGCCTGAAACCAACCTGAAATATAGAGAAAATTCTCAAAGTATGTAAATGCAAATTTTGAAAAAATTTTCAAAATTCTCAGTCTACTGAATAGCAGTAAAAAACCCAAATTTCAAATTATAAAAATTCTCTAATTCATAATTTTCCAAATAAGGATGAAAGCTATGAAAAATCTGTATTCCAAATGAAATTTAAAATTCATTAATTTAAATCATAATACGTATTCTGGTAGTGAAAATTTGAGATTCTATATTCCTTTACCAGAATAAGAGACAGTGAAGTGTCTTTCATTTCTATAGTATCAGATATTCTAGTTTCTTTGTGCATGAAATGTTATTTTGAAGTAGATATATATTACTGTACCATAATATAAATAAATTTATCCCAAACCATGTTAACATACAGACCAGGCAAGCACCAGAGCAGGCCTGGCCCATGGCCAGTCTCCAGGAGTAGAAAAACTCTTATTACTTGTCAAAGGTATATAGACAGTACAGCAGCACTATACAGATATAGCACAATATTTATAAAACATATTAGTATATAAGATCAAGATAAAGAATTCAGACATACAGAACAAGCTAAAATTTAGAATTAGTAACAATTCAGATTCAGATTAATGGGCAGATCCATAAGTCCAGTCAGGTAGCATGACTTTCAAAAGCTTAGTGAAATGGATGATTGAGCCTCCGTCACTCCTTGTGCTGAATATGTATAACCCATGAGATGTTGTGCAGCATATAAATACAAACTCCTTAATTATTACATTTATGGGCTTAGACCTAAACCCTTAGGGTTTACAGCTCCCGAAGAACTGGGAGGCAATCAGGCTCAACCCAAAGGGAAAAGGGGAAGGTCAGGCCCAATTTCTTGGATCAAAACCTCAATGAGGGATATAAAAATAATAAGGTTTAGTATATCTCATAATTATCACTATTTTACATGTGAACTTTACTACAGTCCAAACACTAGTTTCTGCTGATTTTCACAGCTAAATTAGTTTTTCTTTCAGAAGATACTAGTGTGTAATGGAATCCCAAAACTTCAAAAATGATTTATGCGATTTATTAAAAAATTTTGCACATTTATAATTTTTTTACATTATATTACAATCTTAAGCTTGCAGAAGACAACTTGTGACAGCTAACAAATTATGATAGCATAAGTTCCGTCTTAACACTAAACAATCTCCCCAAAAAATACAGTGCATTTATGAGTATTTAGAGTATTTGTAGATAATTTATGAAATTATGGGTAATTATAAAATTCATAGCTATACAGTATCGATATACAGCCTCTCCCTCACTTAGGACGTACTGTTTACCGACAACTCAGACTTACGACGGGCTCTCTGACCAGTATGCATACCTAAATAGTAATGTAGTAGTATTATATTAAATTTTTATTATAATGGGGAAGCACTAAACCCTTTGGATTATACAGCGCCTGTGGGGAGGGGATGGAAGGTATTCAGGCTTAATTTGGGAACTGGAGCACAGTTACAATTCCCTAGATCAAAAGCCCTCACCAGCGTCAAGGAACCTCCCTTGAGGAGCAAAGAAAACAACTGCGGCAACTCATATCTTGAAAACCCACATGGTGGGGCACTGTAACAGAGGGGTTTTACTGTATATTAGAGCTGATTTCCTCTATTGTTTATTTTTTTTACAATATACAGTACACTACTTATAACATTTAAAAATACATCAGAAATGTTATATGTAAATGGTGCAAATTTGACATTAAAAAATTCAAAGATGGCTGACACAAACCCACTACCATTATAGTAGCCCCCCCCTTTTTTCAAAATTGTTTTCTGATGTGGGCTT